>BMAV01028171.1:419122-456497 GCA_019973955.1 Trichonephila inaurata madagascariensis
AAGTTCACCATTCTTGTATCATGCTTTTTTTTTTGATTTTGTCGATTTTCAGGAACAAAATACAGTAAAAAACTAATTATTGAATAAATAATTAGCATTAATTAATAAAATTAATCATTAATAACAAATATTTAATTAAATTTTACGTATTATATACTTAGAATTATAACCAATCGGAAAAAAATCAAGGGCTTTGGGGGCGGGGGGTGCCACCTCTAATAGGAATGAATGGAAAATTAGCGTAATTTACAAAAGTAATTCTTATAATAAAATCTATTCGGACACTGAATAAATTATTACATCGATAAAATGGATGTGACATACTTTGTAACTATCAGCTTATGTGTCTTTCACAGGGATGTCTTAAACTTTCTCTCAGACCCTGAACCCCTATGCAAAAGTAGGCCCCACCTGTGACCCTTTTAAATAAAAAAACATGTAGCATACGCTGTGAGATGCTCGTACAGATAGTAACTCCCAACAAATCAATGTGCGTGATTCACAATCTCACAAACCTAGGTTCAAACCCACTCCACCGACTAAATGAATAACGATGCGCATGGTGACAGGCCTAAGCCTAGAGGTAGACAATGGGCCTGATATAATAATTCCGTCTTGCCACTGTTGCCAGTTGCAATAGAGCTCGAAATTCCCAGTTTTTCGGAGAATATATTCGAAAATAACATTTAAAGATTAAAAATATTCGGATCACGATCTTATTGAGATCGAATCGAGAACGAGAGAATGCGCCCTCTGAGGCCAAGGCCTTGGGCCCAGTTGATCCATGCCTTAAAACGTCTTGGTTTTTCACTCTGACTTTACTTATTTCCAGGTCAATAGAAAGTTCTAACCCTGTCTATCCTAGTTCTGATTGTAAATATAAAAGGACTAGTATCGAAATCGCATCTCCAATTCTGTTGATCTTACAAACTTTTGATTCTAAAAGAATATGAACATTTAAAACAACAATAATACAGTAAGAATATTAATTTCATCACCTAATGCTCTTTATAAAGAAATTTAGCTTACCCAAATTAAACCTCTTTTCGTTGAAATAAATAACTGCTAATATTTTATAAGAAAACATTCATCCCTGTGTATAAAAGTTTCATCGAACACAACGCAGCAGCAACAACAACAGAACTCTCCAAAATATCATACTCGCAATTGCTAGCAATGATTACTGAGGGAATTTTCCAATTAAAATTCAGCATCTTCCGATGTTTATATTTCTGAAGATCTAATTTACTTATCTCAGTGAATTCATAAGCTAATAATCCTCTATATATTATAAATGTAGAGCTTTGGACGTCAAAGATTAAACTAAAGATGGTAAATTCGGGGTTAGGTTCAATCAAGTCTCTCTTTAGGGCAACAATTATTTATTAATTTATGTTAGGTTGCACAAAGAAAACACAAATCCTTAACAAAAATAATGGGCAAAGAACAAGGACAATTTTTCATAGCGACCACATTCTCTTTTCTCACCTAACCTTTACTGAAGATTGGTGATCGCTAGAGGACGCTCCTGCTGTTGGGGCATGACAAGAGCGGTTACATAAATAGAAAACTTCTATTATAGAATAAAGACTAAAATCTAATAACCATAAATAACGCAGTGGCATAACGTACACCCCTGCAACCCTCGCATCGCGGGGGGGGGGCAAGGTTCTAGGGAGGCCAAAGCCTGACTGTCACCAAGTGCCTACCCTTTGAAAAATCCAATTTGGGGGCCCAAAACCTTACTTTGCAGGGGGGCCCAAACCTTCTCCGTTACACCACTGAAATAACAAAATCATACATTTGCTAATGAACAGCAATAACAGCTGTATTTTGATTAACTATAAAATCAATCACAATAGCCATAAGGAATTAAAATTATTTTCCAGCCATACTTGACGAAAACAGAGTGTGATAGGTTTCAAACAACGAAAATTAAATTATTCGAAATTCTACAGATTTCACTACATTCAAGACGTCTACCAGTCACGACAAAGCAAACTTTAACCCCATAATTAGAAATTTAAATAAAGCGTTCAGTCCTTGTGTGGGTTATCTTGTTTACAAAATATGTGGTGTTCCTGGCTTATAATTTTCTCAGGTGGTGCTTTTCGTTATGGATGGTGGAAATTAAATGATAGCGAAATGCAATAATGACGTTAATTTTCCCAAACTCCAAAACACGGTAATTGTTTCGTGTAATAAAAAAAGCATATAAATTCATGTGAATGAGACGATCTTCGGTATAAAGAAAAATATGGATGAGGTGAAGGGAAAGAGAGAGAGAGCCAGTATAAATAAGGAGACCAGATTTTTTACGAGACGCACGCGAAAAATTTAAGAAAAAAGTTGCAACGTAAATATATATGAAACATATCATTAATTCAAATAAAAATACGCTAATTGCGCTTGCATTCCTTTTAATTATTTACTTAAACGAGCTTTTTTTCCCATTGAATATTTTTTTTCAATATATCATTTTCTAATACATCGGAAATTTCGGAGCAAAAAAATATCCCTTATATTGAGTTTTACAGTAAGTGCTACAGCTAAAGTATCAACATTCAATCTTGATTTCTCACTTGTCCAAAAATCATTACCAACTGAAAAAACTCTTTCAATTTCTGCATTAGTTCCAGGTCAGAACAACGTAAATTCAACAAGAATAACTAAATTATTATATGAAAAGTGTTTATTTTTTAAATGGTTAAATATTTCCACCCATCTTTTATCAATTTGAGCATGCTGATTTACCAATTGTTTCAATTTATTAGAATTTAAATATAAATTTTGTCTTCTAATTTATTCAAACAGACAGTTGTCATCGATTTTAATATCAGGCATTTCTTTCGATAAAAACTCAACAATATTTTCTATATATCTGCCCAATTTACTTGCGCGATGAAGTCAAAAAACACCATTGAAAACTGTTATTTCCTGTGATATTTGTTTCAGACCATTCTTCGACATTTTAGAAACATGTTTGGTTCATCTCTCTGAATAGAGATTAACAGACCAATTTTAAAATATTGAAAAGGAGGACAAGTAGGAGGACACTTTTCAAGGAAGGACAGAACCTATAAAAGGAGGACTGACCTCCCTAAAGGAGGACGGTTGGTCACCTTAGTATAAAAAATACAGAAGTATACGGAGGATTCGTCCTTTATCTCTGCAATTATGGAATTATTCCCTTGAATTTCTTAATTTTAATAACAAACAAAAAGGGGCCTTATCACGATCACAACCAAGTTTTAAAAAATTCCCACCCTGCGAGCTGAAATTTAGAGAGAAAAAGTATATTTAATGTTTTTAAAATATGTGTGTGTGTGTATTTACATGAACGAGAAAAAAGCGACTCACTCATCACGAGATCTCTCAAACTATTAGACTTACTTGTATGAAATTTGGTGAACAATGCTATTATACTTCTGTTGAGTAGAGAAGAGGTTTTGCTGAAATCGACTCCCAAGAAGGGTTGCGAGGTGTTAAGGGCAGTTGGAAAGCTAAAATCTTATTTTTTTTTTGACAATTTGAGATTTTTACATTTTTAAATTGTATGGATTTTAAACCTTTCTAAAAATACCTTTCTTTTTCCTCTAGGGTAACCCTTAAAATCTACTTTTAAATAATCGTTGAAACTGGGCCACGCCCATTTGAATGGCGAAAAATGTAAGCAAAGTACTTCGTTTTTGCTTAAAAATTGTGAACGTCTGATATAAAACCAAACATGTATCTTTTATTGTAAATTGAGCCTTTTATTATTATTTTTTTTTTGTTTACTAGCCGATTAGAAGCCTCACTGTATACATTAAAATCAATTTATCTCAAAATGTAAATTTTGATGTTCGATGTACCTTTTCTGAGAAACTACTGTTCACAGTTATGTAAATTATTTTATGATATATTTATAATGATGGCTAATATATATTAAAATGAGCTTTTTGTAAAAAACTCAAAAATTTATTTTTTACAGATTTTTTATGTGAAAAAGGGGTCAAATTTAGCAATGTTTGATATAAAATATTTCATAAATTATTTAAAAATTCAAAATTAGCTAAAAGCTTATTTCAGTATCATGAGAAAGGTGTACTTTAATTGATGAAAAATTTCAAGCATGTACATATAACAGATTTTGAGAAAAGGTACATTGAAAACAGCCAATTTAACGTAGTCAGTATAAAGAAAGAGAGAGAGAGGTTTCCAAGGCTGTTTTCGCCATATGTACGAGAGCGTAAACTTAACGCGGAGAACATTTTCGGATAGAAAAAAAAGGCCTCAATTATTAAAAAAATTTATGATATTGTAACTCATGTATTTGTTTATAATATGGTGTTTTTAGTTTTCAAAATATTTCATAAATAATTAGGTTTTCCCTTTTAACATGTAAAAGGGATAGCTCATTTAGCATTACGGTATAGAAAAAAAAAATGCGAAACGTATTTTATAAAAGAAAAAAAAAATGTGTCAATTCGGATAAAAATAAATAGTATGATAAAATAAATGATTCTCTACAAGATTGTGTGAAGCCAGAATATAAAAATAATGTTTGAATACTTTTATATATGAAAAAATATTCCAAATTTGGGTCCTATTCTTTAACATTAGCCGAAAACCGCCATAGATAAACATCCCCGTTTTCGACCTGTTAGACCTACAGACTTGGAAATTTGCTAGCATGTTTTTTTTATTTTTGTTGTTGTTGTTGAGTAGACATCCACCAAGAATGGATTTAAGGGAAATTGGCTCCCAAGGGTTACAGGGGACTACTAGAGGGGGAAAAAATTCTATTTTTGGAGTATTAAACCAATAGACTTGAAATTTGGTAAGAATTTTCTTCTTTTTTTATGTAGAGTACTTTTAGGAGCGTCTTTTAAGGGAATCGACTAACAAAGAAGGTTTCGGAAGGTCTTAGGAACTTAGAGGTGAAAAAAAAATCCCGTTTTTGAGCTATTAGATTTACAGACTTGAAATTTGGTAAGTACGTTTCTTTGGTTGAAAAGAGATCCGCTAAGAACGTGGTTTGGAAGAAATCGATTCTGTGGGAGGGTTACGGGAGTGAAAAAGATAATTATATTTCCGTTTTCTAGTCCTGACCTTTTTAAATCAAAAGTTGAAGACTATAAGAACTTTTTTAATACAATCGAAAGCTAAATGACAGGACATAGATATCGATAACTTCAAAACAGTATATATATATAGTTGTTCAAACATAATGAAATACCCAGCGAAAGGGAACGGCTAATATTGTATAGAATATGAAGTTAATATGCTGAAATGTGTGTGCATTTTTAAACTTGGAAAAAAAATTATCGAGTTTGTCCTGTTCCTTAATGTTAGGCAAGAGGGATAAAATATTGTTTTACTCAATGGTTTGGACGGTACTGAATCTTTTGCATGAATTTTAGTTTCATCCATAAAAATACTTTAAAATAATATTGTTTAAAAATCTACTCGTTTTAGAGATCAACATAAAAAGTAAAAACACCGGAATAAAGTACCGTAAAATCCGATGTATAACTCGCACTTTTAACAACAACAACAAAAAATAAAATAAGATAAAAATTTACGGGTGCGCGTTACACGCCAGGTATAAAAATAAGCAATTTAAAAATAAATAAATAAATAAAAAAAGATGAGCATAGAAAAGCATTAGACTTCTACAATGGGATAGTATCTCGAATAAATGACTTTAAAACATAAGATCATTGCGCGTGTACCTTTCAGATTTTATCGTAAAAAAGAGGATGCGCGTTATGCGGGCGAATTTACCTCATAATTAAAAAATGCAGCTTCAAAGTATAGATGTGCGTTATACGCCGGTGAGCGCTATACGTCACATTTTACGGTAATTTGTTTCATTGCGTTCTAAATCCACGAAGAAAATGATCCACGCTTAAAATAAGCCTTCCCTGTATGACTTTCTACAATTTATTAGATAATTTCTTTGACGCTAAATGAATATTTTTTTATGAAATAAACAGAAGTAGAGTTACAATCCGTCGAAAGAAACTCATTAACCAATGTATTTAAAGTCAAAAGGTATCATTACGCGCGGACGAATCTAACTGCTTGACACTGATCCACGACCCTTTGTTCTCAACTGCCAGTGGGTTTGTCCCCCCCCCCCTCCCGAGTGATGGAATGCATCGTGATTCGCTCATAAAAACGAACGCACATCCAGTTATAGGGATGTCGAGAAGAAATTAGAAAGGGCAACAGACACGTATATCATGTTCAAGGGGTGGTTCGCCGTTTGATGTTGAGAAGTAATTGGGGTGGTGGAGTTAGTTGATGCTCTTGTATTTCTCGGAACGCAAAAATGAAAAGAACAAAATGAAGGAGGGAAAGGTTAAGAGAAAACAAAGATCTGTTCAAATTGCATATCTTGATGTTTTGATTGTAATCGGGGAATGTGTTCGAAGCATACAGATTTGAAAATTTAAGTCTCGAATTCCTTCGAAAAATGAAGTTTTTAATAAACAAATTTTCTTGAGTCGTATTAGAAGAACAAAGAAAGATCAAGGACGTCTTACGACTCATTGAGGCCCTGGGCCCAGAGAAATCTTAAAATTTTTTGAGGCCCTATATGCAAAAGTAGGCGCTACCTCAGAACTTTAAAAGTAAACAGTAAATAATATATGCCAGGGATAGCGAACCTTTATGGATCAACGTGCCATTTTTTTTGAAGAAACGCTTAATGAGGTATAGACGTGCCGTCAAATAATTCTGACTTGCGATTATTGGGAAAATTATATAACTAGATACTCAAAGCTCTTTATTTACTACGAAAAAATACATTTTGCACTGTATTGTTGTAAATGTATAACTAAAACATGTGTAATTCAAATTGAAGTAACATTAGTGTAACTTCTATTGTTGCAGATTAGATGACAACTCATGTTAGAATTGTAAGATAATAAACAAACCGAGTGTGCTCGCGCTCTACGACTGAACACTTGCGTTTAGTCATAATACTTCACAGTGAACTCTGTTATTTTGAACTAAAATGCAAACTGTTTTAATCGGTGGCGTGCCCAAAATATTGTGTCGCGTGCCATCAATGGCACGCGTGCCACTGGTTCGCCATCCCTGGTATATGCATTGTCAAATACTCGTTCAAACGGTAATTTGAAACAAATAAATGAGGAAACAAACGGACTCGACCGATGGCCGCATTTGGACTAAATGAGTTGAATTTGAATGATTGTTCCCCTGGTATTAGGCCTAGACATGGACAATGGTCATCACATAATACAGTCTCACCACTTTTGCCAGATGACATGAAGTTTGAAATTCCCTGTTTTTCGGAGAATATGTACGGGAATAATTTTATTTTCTAATTGGCTGCGAAATAATCATTAACCATTGCAGACCTAGTACATCCCCCGGAAGCTGGTATCACTTTTTAGTGCGGTGCTTTATAGGTGGATGCCAATCGCCGCAGGTAATTTTGACACCCAGTTTCCTCCCTAGAGGGAGGCACCTGAGCTCTGAAGAGGCAAACCTGTACCAGGACTTTTAATTTTACCAAGAGCATCCAAGCCAAAGAGACATTCTAGGGATCTTTTACATGCCGTATAATCATACGAAATGGCCGCTGTCGATTTTCTGCATAATGAAAATGCACCGGCCGTACGGGAACAATATTTGACCACATTAAAATTATCCGGATCATGATCTTGTTAAGAAAGTCGAGAACGAAATGAGGTCCCCACTGAGGATGAAGCTCTGGGCCCGGGCCCAGTTGGCCCAGGCCTTAAGACGTACGTCCCTGCGAAAGGTATCATAATTTTGAACCGTGATAATAAGATAACGATATGTGAGCTTGTGACGGCTCACGCGTCCTTTCTCTAACATAACCTCTGTGTTCTTTGACGGCCACGATTAATGGCAAATCTTTTCCAACCCCAATCCAAGAAGTGAAACGAAGGATAGATGCAAATAAGATAACCTTTAAAAGGACAGAATTTTTATTAAGCGGGATGACAATTTAGAGAAAGTTCAGTTCAGAAATAGTAGAAGTGTAAATTGACGGCCTACCCAAGAATCACGGAAATCTCGCCATTAATACAAGGTACATACCATTGTACTCGAGCCTAACGAAGTTGATTGAACCGGTGCTTGAAAATTCAAGGTAGGAAGATTATTTTCCGAATTCGAATATATTATTAGGAATGAGAGTAGGCGGAATATGTAATTATATAGATAAGTGATCCAATTGCGAGATTTGTGTTAACTACGGCTGCGTGTTTTGGTTTATTCTCACTTAATATAAGTTTGTTCGATATATAAGTATAATTTAAGTTAAACTCTTAATAAAAGTCATATTAAGAATTCTAAAAATGTCTCTTCATTTCGAGAATCCCACACCTCTAACTTACGCTGAAACCCCACGATATGGTCGACAAAGATCGATCATATCACAAGCTTTATTAGCAACGCATTACTGAATGTCTGTTTATATTATATGTGAAGACACTTGACGGGGAATAATTTTCTAATTTTCAAACAAGTGGCATTATTGATTTGATTTTAATTTACGTTACGCTCTGAGGGAACACGAGGAGTATTGGCGACGAACGTAACTTTGAACCATGGTCAAGTGGTCAGTACAACACCTCAGCTGACAAGCCATTCTCCAAGCTTCCACACTGCGCCGATGAAAGAACTTAGAGCTCTGATAAATTTAACGTGCGGCGAGTCTTCAGTGGCACTAGGCACGAACTCACATGACACTCCGGCTACGAGTCCGTTACCATGACCACAAGGCTACCGCGGCCAGGCCTATGCCTGTGTTTTACAGCGTATTATTATAAACTTTAAATTTCCTTTACTCTATTTGGTATTATTTAAAAAAAAGTTCTAGTAAGGTTCATTCTGAAGGGTTCAAAAACTTTGGGAAACTTCATCTATGTGTATGATGTGGGAAAAAAAGCGACTCACACACATTCTGATCACGATGTATTCGCAATTATTACACTAACAAACTTGAAATTTGTAATTCAAGTTTCTTTTGTTGAGTAGAGATAAGCTAAGAACGATTTTTGCAAAGATCGACCCCAGGACAGGAAGTTGCCGGGGTGTTATGGACATAAGTTCCTGTTTTTGAACTATTAGTCGTAGAGATTTGGAATTTGGAAAACATGTATTTTGTGAAAATGGACACGCAAGGGAGGTGGGGGGTCGTTATGGAAAAAAATTCCCGCTTTTAATCTGCAGACATGAAATTTTCACAAACATGTTTTTTTATTGAACAGAAATCTATTGGAAAAGAGGGGTGGGTCTGGTGCGTTTTTGGTAAAAATTTCTGTTTTTGAACTATTAATCGTACAGAGTCGATATTTGGCAAGAATGTTTTTCAGTATAGTTCCAATAAGAGTGGTTTTTTCAGAAATCAACTTCCAAGGAGGAATTTTAGGTACGAAAAATTCCCATTTGTGAACCATTAGATTTAGAGATTTTAAATTCTGCAAAAATGCTTCTTTTGTTCAGTAGAGATCCGTTAGAAATTGGCTTTGCAGAAATCGAGGAAGGCATAAAAGATAAATATACTTCCATTTCGAAAATTCAAGTCCTGTTCTTTTTAAACCAAGAATTGAGGGTTATAAAAAATGTTTTTGAATACAATCCAAAGTTTTTTGTTTGGTTTCAATAACAAAAAAAAAGTATAGTCATACAGTATCATGAAATATTTAGTGAAGGGGAGGGGGTAACAGCAGGGGCTTAGCTACCGCCGTATCAGAGATACGAGGCCCCCAAGCTACAAGAGCCCTAACATATGTAACTACAGTCCCACTTTCAAGGCTCCCATATCTAAAAAAGGGCCCCGAAGGAATTTTGATTGAGGGCCCCCTCAGAGATAGGCTACGCCAGTGGATAACAGCTAGTAACATTATCATCTTAAGTATGACATAGGCCACGATAACCTTGTAGCCAAGGTCGTGCCTCTATAAAGTGTGACGTTCAAATCAATTTATGTATTCAAAACCTGCTCTTACGAGAAATAAAGCCGACCATTAAAAGATAATTAAGAGCAAAACTGACTCTCGGAAGTCTTCTCCGAGATAGGGTACGGAGCTAAAAGAGGTAGATATCAGTTACGGTATCATCTTCGTCATTTCATTGTGATTCAGAATTACGAGGTCTGTCACTAATAGCCTTGATGCAACTTCCAGAGCAGTGGTGCGCAAACTTTTTTCGACTGCGACCCCTTTTGTAGAAAGAAAAATTTTGGCGACCTCTAGAGAAAAATGTTCACAAATACGATGTAAATAGGCGTATTTCTTTCGTTTTATCGAATAAAAAAATCACCATTTCTGACACATATTAATAGTATTTATAATTTAAAGAAAATAGTTTTTTTGCATAACATAAAAATCAGTAAATTGCCTTTTAATGAGATGTATGTGGCTGCAAGTTTCTGATTATCTCATCGATGTTCGGATATATGTTGCTAATTGCAATTCGCATATCATCTTCAGGGTTCAAACGAGAGCGGTATTTAGTTGTTATTGAAATTAGTTTGCTAAATCCAGTTTCACATAAATACGTTAATGCAAATTGTATTAGTAATCTGATGGCATTCTTGCATAGAACGGGATATTGCTTTTCCACGGATAGCCAATATTTTTGGCAAGGCTGAGTCTTAAATTGATTTCGAAGAGTATAATTACTAATCAAATCTATCAATTGCTCTTTCTCACTAATTTGAAGAGTTGAGCTGCATATGTCGTAGGAAAATGGATCACGAATCCAACCAAGATTGTTTTCAAGAAAATCCTCGAATCTTCTCGAAAAAATTTCTTTTAACTTTTCAATGTGATTGGAAATGATGTTTTTAAATGTAAATATATCTATATTATTTTCCTTGATAAAATCGTTAAAGCAAGGGAACATGTCGGTGTTGTTTTTATTCAATTCAGTTTGCCAGAGACTAAGCTTATTTTTAAAAGCTTGAATTTTACTGGCTAAAGTTATGATAGTTGAATTCTCACCCTGCAAGCTCAAATTTAAGTCGTTAAGTTTTTCGAAAATATCAACTAAATAGCTCAGCTTTCCTAGCCAAACTTCATTGATATAATAACTTGCCAATCTATGTTTCTTTTCGCTTAAAAACATGTACACTTCATTTCTCAAATCAAATATCCGTCGTAGTATTTTCCCACGTGAGAGCCATCTGACTTCGGTGTGTAACAGTAATCTCTCATACGTTGAGCTCATCTCATTGCAAAGTATTGAAAAGAGACAGCTGTTAAGACTGTTGCATTTAATGTAGTTAATTGAATTAACAGCGTCTTGTAATATGTTGTGCAACTCTTCATCCAGATCTTTTGCAACAAGAGCTTGCCGATGAATCATACAGCGATTAAATACCATATGAGGTGCCACTTTCTGGATTAAGCCTCTGAGCCATTTGTTCGAACCTGTTAATACTGCAGCACCATCAGTACAAACCGCAACACAGTTTGCCCAGGTAAGGGACTTTACTTCAAAATATTCATTTATTATTTCGAATATTTTTTCTCCATTTGTTTTTCCTTCCAAACTTTTGCAACATAAAAACGTTTCTGTTATATCTTCATTAAAAATAAATCTAACGTAAATAATTAGTTGTGACATTTTAGTAATATTCGTAGTCTCGTCCAGTTGTAAAGCAAATACAGATGAATTTTGTATGCGTTTTATGACATCTGACTCGATATTTCGTGACATTTCGGAAATCCGCCGAGACACGGTATCTCTTGATAATGGTATTGTTTTTAGTTCATTTCCATATTATCGCCATACATAATTAGTGTCATCTTAGTTGCTGCAGGAAGGATAAGGGATTCTCCAATTGTATGGGGTTTCACCGTTTTTCCTATTAGATAAGAAACTTCTTAAGAAGCTCGTAATGCTTTCTGAGGTATTGTTGTAAATTTCTTTAGATTTGCACTTTGAATTTTCAGATTTTCAGCTCGTCTTTGAAAAAAATCGGCATGTTTATTTTGAAGATCTTTATATTTAGTTTCCAAATGCTTTTTTAATTTAGCTGGTTTCATGCTCTCATTTACTAATTTTTCGTTGCAAATGACACATATCGGGCGTTCTTCATCATCAACAACACAAAATGTAAAACAATAAATTCCTCATTCGATTTTCTTATTTTTTTAGATGGAGCATTTAGTTCAGAAATTTGAGACTCCTTATCAGTATTTGTTCGTTTGTTAGCTGAAGATGTACCTGGTGTACGTATTACCCATTTATCCATTATGAATATAGGAATTTAATTTTTTTTAACTAAAACAAATAATAAAAAAAATTTATCATTTTTTTTTCGAGAAATTCAATCAAATTAACAGAGATCTTTCTCTAATGATAGCACATACCTGATAACAAAGAGTAGCAAAGCCCGATAAAAATATAAAAAATCATAATTATACAACGTCACATGATAAAACTCGAGGAGAAACTAAAACAAATGCAGGCCAACTGTTACATGCTACAACTTTACATGGAAACGCGCAGTAAAACATTCAGCGATAATTTTTGGTCGTTTGGTTGGCCTTGGCTTGGTACGCATGTCTACAAGATGACTCCCACAGCCCTTGATTACCACTCCATCTCGTACGGTGCGCACCGTTCGACACAGTACGTATAACATCAATACGTCGGATAAATAGGCACTTTTCAGTAAAACTAACGAATTAACGCGAAGAGGGCGTCATCTACCGGAGGGAAAAACTTGCGTCTTCACACTTTATATACATTACGCATTACGGTCAAAGAAAGAGCGAACAGCAGGAAATTAAAATTGAACAGTAAGTGACGGCGTTTCACTCTTTATATGTACACTGTATGGTATGCAGCATGCAGGCATAATGCATTTCATAAAACTTCGGCGACCCCCAAAAAACTTCTGGCGACCCCCACAGGGGTCGCGACCCCTAGTTAGCGCACCTCTGTTCTAGAGCATCATCAATTCAAACCAACCACAAAAGTGACTCTCGAATTTTTAAAATTAGTTTTAAAAAATAACAACTACTACAACAAAAACGGTTGCGTAAATTGCACAGCAATTTGAGGCAAACCCTCTCTCTCGCAAGTCAAAACTATTAAAGATAAGAACATAAAATCGCCTAATAATTGTTGCGATGCAAAATTTCTTTTCAGCCCAATTGTTTAAAATGCAGCGAAGCATATATCTGAGGACTGGTGTATGGCCAGTTCTAATCAACCAAAATGTCCAAGTGAAGACGAAAAGCTTAAGTCCTAAATTATGTATTATCGCTTCGTATTAGAAAAAAAAAAAATTTTAACCTCTTAACTCAGCGTTTCTCAAACTGTGGGGCGCGCCCCCTAGCGTGATAACCCTACGTGGGGGGCGCGAGCATATCGAAAAGTTGAATATGCAGCATTATTTAAAAAATTACTAATTTACTGAAAGGAAGCAAAATAAAGCATATTCAGACAAAATAAAAAGGATATTTACACCAATATAATAAACTTATAAATGTATCAGTACTGCTCAATGCATGTGATAATTAATTTACCAATACTAAGTTAAGAACAAGTTTAATAATTACTAGTGACTCCCATGGGCTTGTCATTACAAAATTATGTACAAAATTTAGTACTTGGTATATAATTCGTACGGTTTATAATTAAAGTCGTATTATAGATTTAGCGTCCAAGTACATTATTGTTGCATTCAATGCATTTTTATTGTATGGAGGGGGCTCGATGAAAATTACAATCGAAAAT
The DNA here is from genome assembly GCA_019973955.1 of Trichonephila inaurata madagascariensis. Taxonomy (NCBI): domain Eukaryota; kingdom Metazoa; phylum Arthropoda; class Arachnida; order Araneae; family Nephilidae; genus Trichonephila; species Trichonephila inaurata. The sequence continues at coordinate 432,866 of BMAV01028171.1, forward strand.
TGGGTCGCAAGTGTTGAAAGTTTGAAAAGCACTGGCTTAACTGGTTTGCCCGTAAACAGTACCGGCTAGCGAAGGTTGAGCACAACAGGTTTGTCTGTACGCAGTATGGGCACTGATATATTTTCTTCTTTCTATTTTAGAATTACACATATTTTTAATTCTTATAGTGACATTATTAGTGGTAGGTTTATAAGAGATGTGCAGTTTGTCTATGGTACTGAAATACTTTTTTTTTTTCATTATTTCTAATTGGCTGCGGATATTGGTGATTAACTATTGCAGACCTTGAACATTCCCCAGTACTGAAATACTTTTCAACCGGGATTTTCTTAGAGGTGAAAGCGGGAATTTTTCATTGAAGGCAAGAATTTAGATTCTGAAAAATATTCGATGAAGAGAACAGGGAGATCGTCGAGGTAATGTGCAATTTGTTGCTCGAGAAGAAATGAAAATAGAAAGATAATCCAAAAAAGCCGATATTATCTGTCTCCATTGCAATGTAAGACTTAGTATTACGCCATGGTTCAAATTCTGAGTGCATATATACATGCACACATACACAAAATCCTGAATCATTTGGAAAAGAGGTACGAACATGAAATTTTTTTGTAAGTATGAGAGAAATGTTTTTAAGATATATGAAACATTCTTCGTAGCATGCAGTGTTCTTGTAAAAAGCAAACATTTAGGAGGGTTTGTTTTCCACAATTATAAAATTAAAAATAGTGTGAAAACATTAAAATTGAAAATTAAAATAAAATTCTTTGCGATATCTGTTAAGTATTATGCTTAGTTACATGCAATGAGAGAGAGAGAAAAATGTCCCTTTTTTGGAACATTTTGGACAAAAAAAAAAACTGACAGCTTTAGGGGTTAAAACTGGGCATGGTCAAATGTTAGTTCATTATTTATTCATATTATTACTATTTATTTCAAATATTTTGCTTAAGTTTCTTTAGAGCAACTATTTATGTTACGTATGTGATATTTTTAGGTCATTACTATACCGACCTTCACAACTAGTATTCGTGGATAAAAGTATCAAGAAAAAAAATATATCTAAGAGTTGCTCTAACTTGAATTACATAATCTTACAGATAACATCACGAGTGCTTCTTCATTTTGTGTTTATCAACGCCAACACGATTTGCTGTCATCGTGAAATGCTTAAGGAAGGGAAAAAATAAAAACAACAACAAGGGCAAAAACTTGAAACAACGAACTCTAGTGGTTCTCTTGTTAGTAAGAAATCCACCATGATAAACGTTCTTGTTTTTTTTCCCAAGTGGGTCCATCTTTCATATTTTTCCTTTTTCCGACGTTTTTCTTTTTCTTTTTTTTTAAATGAAGATCGATCGTCGGACTTATTTTCAGATTTTTACCTCTACAGTTTTCGAAGAAACCTTGTAACAACTTCTGAAGAATCTCTTTGTAACAAGAACAGAAGCTGAATGTGGATAAAATATTACAAGAAATGTTGCAAATACTTAAGACTTACGCATTGATCTTTGTAACAGTATAGAATACAACTTCAAAAAATATATATTTTTTAAATCTTAGGACTGCTAATGATTATTCAACCCTTTATCTACCGACGGTACTTATAAGTACCACTCACTTTAAAGTTACATAGAATAACCACACATTTTTACGAATATTTTGACGATACTTAGCAGGAATATTATTTGAGAGAGAATATTCCTGCTGAGAATTCTACTCTTTCGAGATATATGGCAGCACGGGTTCCATGATGAGTATTTTAGAGGGGAAGGTGAATAGTTTTATAGCAGAAATTGCGTTTTCAACGGATTGCGAAGATTATCATTTTTATCCCGAAAAAATAGTTAATGTCAAAATTTAAGGGTCTTATTTTTTGTGTGTGTTAATGAAGACCTTAGAAAACGATTTGACTATTTATTTTAAGTGAACGGTGTGTATATAATTAATTTTACAGTTGAATATCATCAATTAATTAATAAGCTGTAACGGATTCAATTTCCCAAAGTTGAGTATTGTGTTTATGTATATCCCTTAATTTTGAATGTAGTGATTAAAAAAAAATATTGCATGAAAAAAACTGCAGTAAATCATAATGCAGCAGATAAAGGGTTAAGGTTGTTTACATTTATTATAACATACAAAGATCTTTAAATGCTGAAATTTGTGTTTATCATAGAAAAAAGCAAACTGACATCGTGGACGAATCCCTTTTTCCTAATTTTTTCAAACTTCTTTGAAATAAGGAATAATGACTAGCCCAGTAGTCGGCAACTTATGGCACGCAATACACAATTCTCAGTGACCCTCTACACCACACTACAAATTTATCAATTTTTGAGAGAAGTTGATTATTTTGAAATGGAGTTTATTGAACTAACATACTCAGAATTATGGAAAGCACAAACTTTACGGAATTACGAAAAAAATTCTGGTAGATAATTTTAACGATAAATCGACAGCGGTTTTCCAATTTCCTACTATTAGCTCACACTCTCTATATATTTATTTATCTTGGTGGAATTTTCAATCGTTAGTAAAATACATTTTAAAGCGCTTAATTGAGCTGAAATTTTATATACATGATTATTTTGGATGACAATACAGAAATTTAGTTATAATTAATAAAAATTAATTGATTAAAACTAATTATTTAAAGAATTACAAATACAGCCACGTTGGCGACTTGTGTCAAAACTTGTGAAAAGGTTTTTTTCTCATGTGTTAAAGCATTCAGTTGGACTGAAATTAAAAGGACAATACGATACTTTAAAGATAATTAAAAAAACTAATGACTTAATGTTGTGATTCTGTCCTATGTATATACATATTTATATTAATTGTAACTATTTAATAAAAAGCAGCTAAAATAAAATTTTTCTTTGTGGATCTAAATAGGAATTGACTTAATTTTTTTTTTAATATTACTTGTTTTAAATTGATGGATGTCATTGTTGGAGAGAGAACATTGCATGTACTCCTTTTTTCCGTTTTTGGTTTTAAATATCTGTAAGAACAAATCTTTTCTCCTACGAATACCTTTTTCACATAGTCTTTTTCAGTCTTCAAAGTAGTTATTTAACAACTGAACGGTCAGAATCATGTCAAACTGAAAGTCACAAATCGTACCCTTGACATTGCGATATGAAGTAGAGCGGCGCAGGGAAAGAGATTCACATAAAAATTTTAATTCTTTATTTAACTATATTGATGGAATACTAATAATTTATGTTGTTTATTTTTTATTTTAATCAATATATTTAAAAACTAATCAATAGTAAATTTAAAAATTTTGATTTTAGACTTAAGTTGAAGGAATAGTTATATTTTCTATTATTTTTAAGTTAATAAATACCTTTATATCATGCAAAATTAATACATAATAAAACTACAAATCTGTATCCTTGACCTCTATTCCCTAACATTGCATGCATTGCTGCGGGAATCGAATTATTTCAAATATTTTTTACTGCACGACATTTTAAATCATATTGGTAAATTGGTTTGGCACACCACAATTACAAGGATGCCAACCCCTAGACTAACCAATTAATTTACTTTAACAATGGAATGCATCACAATTAAACTCGTCTGAAACTTGAACTAGGACATCTCGAATTATTAAAACTGTTGCTCTATACTAGGGGGAATCATTTTTATTTAACTTAACTCAGTGGCACGACATCCCGTGAGGGACAAGGCCTACTGTGCCCAACTCAGTATTCGCGACCTTGGGATCTGAGGTGCATGAGCAGATGTTCCGGTCAGGTGGTCAATCTGACTCGAAAACCCCCAGTGTTAAGTTCCCAAGCAAGCTTGGTACTCATTTTATCGACCCATTGAAGGGATGAAAGGCTGAGATCATTTTTATGTACAGTTATTTAATTTGGAATTTTATTTTATTATATCAATTCTACTTCTTTTAGCGAGACCATGCTCATTTCTTGAAATAAGTCATATAAATATCTAAACAACAAAAACGACTGCACTTTTTAATTTAGTATATAACAGATTTCTCCTGAAAATTATCGAAAAAATAGATTGATGTTGCGAATTGCACTGCTCTCTAAAGATATGTATAGGCGCCAACAGCGTTATAGCTTCACACACATTTAACAGAGTAGACGGGACAACTTCTAGCTCTGCGAATTATTAAGCTTCAATTTCCATATTCTTACCATTTCAGGAAATAAATTATTATGTTTATCTAAAAATCTGCACACACACACAGCTTATTTATATCTTAGCTCTTATATCTTATCTTTATATAAGCTAAGGGTACACAAGAGGGAAGGGGAATTTTGAGGCCCTAGACCTAAGGAGTTTTTATTTTTAGCATACAGATTAAGCAACGGCTCTTTCCTCTACGTGCTTATTAAAAAATTTACCCTCTCCCCCCTCCTTATAAAAGTAATAGGTATACGTCATTAGACCGCGAAACCATTTTGTTAAATAAAAAGAACTTTAACTTTGACTTTTGTGATTTCCGAAGAGCTCTGGAGCTACAATAGTTATGCAAACTAAGATCAAACTTCTTAGCTCTACCCTATTAGCCGTTGAAGCCCAATTTTTTTCTACGATTTGATATATACCAGAAATGAGAGAGAGAGACATTACAAAAAAGAAAACTCTTATATTAGAAATATATATGGTTGATGACATCACAAGATATAAAAAACAAGTAGTGTTAAAAGACACCATTGTGTACAACAAGTCTGAATTAATTTTAAAATGTTTACTATGAAATTATGAAATTTTGAATTTATTAAAAGCTGTTGCATTCAATAATATAAGTTTCTTCGTGTTAAAATCAACATAGATTTAAAATATTCATGTAGAATGGGGCTGATCGAGAGAGCATCTCAAACTCAGATTTAACAGCCAATATTAGTCTTTGAGTTAAAGTAGTCCGTACTTTAAATTTAGGTGAGCTGCAAATAAATAAATAAATAAATAATAATTCTTTTTAGCATTTTAAATTGCTTATTTTAGAAAAAAAATTTAATTTTTTTTTCTGTACAAGAAAAGTTTATAGAATAAATATTTTCTACTTGCCATGTAAGCAATTTTTCTGCAACATATGCTGAACACATATAAGGGAAACACACACACAATTACTAAAAAGATCTTTTCCGAAATATTAATTAAAAAAAAATTATATACCAATGGCATTTTCTTCTCATAACATAGTTCCTCCAACATATTGGGAATCTTTTTATTTCTTTTATGTGATTTATCAAGTCGAATGTGTGCAAAGCCAATTGCGCACAAATTCTTTTATTTTTTCACACACACTTTTCGGAGGAAATCTTTCTTCTCCCAACGTTTCTTTGTAAGATCCAAACAAACGAAATCTGAAATTACTAAGTGTAGACTATAGAAAGGATGTTTGAGTTTTTTCAGTGAAGCTTTTTGAATTTTTTTTCTTCTTGTATTATTCCAGATGTGATTTGAAGTATTGCATTGTCCTGAAGGAGAAAATTGCGGATCTTAAAGGAACATCTTTTGGGCCAGTATGCTATTTTAACCTCTTTAAAAAGTTTTTTTCTTTTCATAACAGTATACAACATTCATTGTATGTTAGTCATGAATAAAATAGAGGTACACACAATAACCTTACGAATACCCGAAAAAGAGCAGCGAGAGTTTTTCCAGTGGAAAATCGAGTTTTTGCAAAGTATAATTGCTAAGAGCAATTATACTTTTTGTGCGCCATTCTTACTTTACTCTTGGGATTGTAATGATGCCCTGAAATTTGGTCACATAAGTTGAAATTAGTAAGAAGTAGTGATAAGTCTCGTCAAAAATCCATATCTTTTTATTTCATATTGACTCAAATGCGGTGGCGCAACATAATCCCCCCCATCGCAGGAGGGCCTCGGATTCTAGGGGGGAGGGGGTGCCCAAAGCCTATGTTACGTTATGGTTTTGCAATCCGTTGTAAGATCCGACTTAGAGCCCAAATTATAACTTTGAAGGAGTGCCCTAATATTCTCCTTTACGCCACTGCTCAAATGTCTTTGACATATTTTTTCTTACCAACTTTTGATATGCATTCAGAATTCGAGTTAGCCTCTTCGCTGGGATTTTGCCTAATTGCAACCTATTCCGAATAAGGAATTACATGCTTCCATACATTGTACTACATAATTTTGTTAAGTACTACTTTTCAGTCATCAAGAACAAGATAACAAATTTTTCAAATTCTCATTTCAATATGACTTGTCAGTGGTTAATGATTATGAGCGAAATTTCCAACTTATCCCTAGTAATTTTTAAAACCTTGTAACATTTTCATGCATGATATGTGAGGATAAGATGTCATTACCAAAATGAGCATTCAATATACGTTAATCTCAACAGATTTAAAGTTCTTATTTGCGAAAAATTTGCATTGTAATTTCAGTAAGTGGATGGTTTTATGGGATATGGAGCAACAAGGGATTATTATTCTTACTGTGAGTGTGGTGTTAATAAACACAATCGAATCAAAATAGCATATTTTACTATTTTAAATCCCAAAGCATATCAAATAACATATGCAAACTTTCTGTAAACAGAAATAAATCTTTATTTCAATTATTTTTTAGTATGATTAGTTTAAAATAATAATTATCAAATGTAGAATCCTTTACATTTTAAGAAACCGACGTCTCAAATTAGTTAATTTGCTTTGTTTTTGAATTATAGTTGTCGCTTTAGCACAATTCAAAGATATGGTGACAATGGACCTCTTCAGTGTGAACTACTTTCAGATGGTGATGACATTATCTTATCTAATATCTAGCTCTTCTTTCCCATTCCATACGGTGCCGTGTGAGAGTTTTTAGAGAGCCACGTTAGAGTTAATGAACAGCTGGTTATAATATCCCTCATCTCTTAGGCGGCAATTTTAGAGATCGAGTTTTGATTACTCGATTTGAGACTTAGATTTTTTTTACGACCGGAACTAATGATAATAATTTATTAAGCTACTATAGTTTTTTCTCAAAGAGGGCATATGCATTCCATAAAGTATCGTCTATAAGATTTTCCGGTATAATTAGGGTAAAAAAAACTTTTTTTTAATGTATCTATATATTTCATATTGAAAGGAAATTAAAATATTTTATGTTCAATTGAAAACTGACCCTCAAAGTCCTTCTACGGTGAAGTATGAAAGTTAAAAGAGGAAAGTATTGGGGGGGGGGGGCGCCCAAGGGGTGGCGTCTTAATCATATCATAATGGTTCAGAATTACCAGATCCATATATATTATCAATATTTTTGCATTTTATAGAGTTTTGATCATTTTATAAGTGGATATTTGTTATAAAACCGTAAAATTTCTAACATGTTCCCTCTCAGAATAAGGCTTAAAACTTAATTTGAATTTCTTCCTCGCTCAAAAAAAAAGATAAGGCATATTTTGTATTTTTGGTTCAAGTGTCCAATTCAATATTTAGTTATGATGATTTAATAAATACAGTTCTTACTTTTTTTTTTTTTTCATATTGGTGCAGTTGTTATACAGTACTTGCGTGACATAGATGTGGAAAATGGAGTGAAAACTCAAGCGCAGATTGGTCAACAAGCCAGTCGCTAAAAATTAATAGGTGTATCCAGTAGCGCACACACGAATTTTTCAAGGGGGAGCGGGGTTGAAAAATCACCATTCTTGTATCATGATATTTTTGATTTTGTCGATTTTCAGGAACAAAACACAGTAAAAAACTAATGATTGAATAAATAATTAGCATTAATTAATAAAATTAATCATTAATAACAAATATTTAATTAAATTTTACGTATTATATACTTAGAATTATAACCAATCGGAAAAAAATCAAGGGCTTTGGGGGGGAGGGGTCTGGACCCCCAGGATCCCCCCCCTTGGGGGCGCCACGGGGGGTATCGGGTGCGATTATCGGACTTTCGTGATGGGCAAAAATAAGCAATCAGAACTCTCCTTTTTCGAATTAATATATCAATAAAAATATATTTTTGATATTTCATGGAAGTAATCGAATGTGAATTTGCCTATATTTAAGACTCCGAATCCACAACGAGAAGCATATTATCAGGATTTTAATGTACAATAGCATAAAAACATAAAAGTTTTAGAGCCTAGAATTTATCAATGTCACATTAAGAGCACGAGAGCTACCTGCGATGGATTTCATGTTTTTGAACCTTTGAAAAATGAAGAGAACCATAATGTTAAGGGAAGAGCAGGGTAGTTAAGTGAAATGGTACCTCCACCCTCTAAGCCTGAACATCAGTTCCGCTTCACAATGATTTTTTGGAAGGACATTTCCACAACTTTCAAGCTATAAATCAACCAAGCTACCGTGGTCAGACCACATTTTATCAAGAATGAAATCTTTCTAGACGGATTGAACCATTGAACAGGCAAGAACATCATATCGCGTCGCCCCCCCCAAAACAACAACAACAACAACCTGATTTAACCCAGCAATGTCACTGCTCATAAGATTATATTAAGACAATTTTCGTCTGTTCATTTTTGTAAGCATAAAATAATATTATCTTTGTTCTAAAGGAAATGTTAACGTTGACATGGACATACATAAAAGAGCTAACTGGAACAGAACAGAGTTGATAAAAGTGGAGTTTCAGAAAGACTTCAGCAATAACTTAAAAATGTATACGTGTTTGTGGTAACTTAAGAAATATACTAAAAGTATGATAATCAAGTATTGATAAGATCATTCTGAAATTAACACCTCTGCTAGTTTATATAAAACATTATCCATGCATATATCAGTTATACATTGTACATGTGTTTATACTTATATATATGTTGTTCATATACATGGGGGTAGGCATTAAGTCGATCTCGATCGACCGGTGGTCCACCAAGACATTTTGTTGTGACCGCCTGAAGATTAGCATTTAGTAATTATACACCGAAATACTGAAGATTGGCTGACAGTATGCAGACTAAGGGGTTTTCTGGCTATAGCTAAGAGAACTAACTTCAGATGAAATTGTTTTATTTTTTGAATGGTTTGATATAATAAATGCATCATTTGATATTATTATATTTGTGGCTATCATTATTAAGTTTGTGTGTGTATCTTGCGTTTTGCTTTAAACGCGGGTTTAAAAGGGTTAGTTTTTTTAATTTTAGATATGCTGGTAAGTACATATTCCGTATTTATTATTAAGTTATAATAAATATTGTAGACCTTTTTCTTACTTCACCACACCTACGTTAGTGCGTGAACCGCAACACCTTGAAAAAAATTAGAATCAGTTCGTACCCTGGAAAAGTCTGCTCGCCCCTAATATACTTTGTTCATGAATAATTATAATTCAACATTTCGTATTAATGACTTAAGAAAAACTTTAAGAAAACTATAAATCTCATTTTATAACATTTATCTTGATCGGAAAAAATTATATATAAGTCTATTAATGCTTTCGTTTTGTACATAAGCTCTCTCTCTCTTTTATTCTTTTAACATTCAATAAAATGTCTCAATGTTCCTAGGAATATTGATATTCAAAAGAATAATCCTACATATTTGATTCAGCCCCCTTGCCCTGAAGAAGATGGAATTTTACAAAATAATACATTCTGCGAAATATACCATAAACAAAATTGTTTCGTGTTTTTCCCCTCATAGATTTTCAATAGCTTTAGAAGATGACCTTACGGCATGGAAAGGTTCTTCACTTCTCTGAAGGCATGATAAATAAAACGAAATTAAAAAATCAACACTATCACGTTTGAATTCGCACCCAATTGCTTTCTTTTCTTTCATTGCTGAAGAAATTATCCAGCTGATAAACGTTAGCGATGACAGTAAAAGATAGGATGAGTTCTTTTAATTTTTTTATTTTTATAAACAAAAGGAAAAGTCACGTATGCGATTTACTTTGGAAGAGAAAGAATTCACGTAACGCAAAAAGAACTATTATTCTTAGAAATTAGTTAAAAATTTAAGCAAACAGTTGAGTCAAGAGTTCTATAAAAATAAAAAGTTTTTTGTTATCCGCAACAATATTATATTTATTTATTACAACAAAGTAACTGAAACTTTAAACACTAATAATGTTCAAATTTTCTAGACTTAGATTGGGCATTTTATCAAAATTATGTGACTTTTTCATGACAATTCATAGATTTCTTAATGAAAGGAGAAATTAATAATTTAAGAAAACGTCTTCCTTTACAAAGCAACGTCAAAACTATTTGGAGAGCTTACATTGCTCTAAGGATGTCAAAGAAATACTATTATGGTTAAGAATTGATTAATTGGCAACGTCACACTTGGAAACAACACACGAGGACGGACCTTGCGTGCGTGTGATATAGGCAAATTTAGGGAAGGTTGGCTAAACTTTTTTTTAAATTTCTAATGGGGCTGCGGATTGGTGTTTCACCATTGCAATGAGTGAGTGAGTGAATATTAATGTCGCACTGTTCAGCTACACAAGGGCTTTCAAAATGGAAATCTATTATGTTTTCTAGACCTGTCACTGATTTAAGACAGTGAAATAGGGTTAAGCTTGCTTTACAGGATCCAACCTTCCCCATCCAGCAAAAGATTTCCGACATAATAGCGCAATAGAAAGTGTTGAAAAACTTAGAAAGTGTAATGAAGCCAAGCCTAATAATAGCACGTGTAAGCGAGATGGCTATTTATAACAAATAAACTGAATTGAATGACTATTGTAAAATTATACAATATGTTACATATATTGAAACAAACAATAAACCAACAATAAGATTTTAACTTACCAAATACACACACACACACATATATATATACAAAGAGAAAGAGAGTGCTTATTATGATTTATTTAAAAAAAAAAGGCCTTATATTTAATTCTTGAAAATTTTGTATTATTATAGAACACGTTTTATTCTAAAACACAAGTTGATTATTTAATTAGTAAGTTACATTTCGTAATTTACCTATTATTTAAGGTATCCGGCTACGTTCGGAACCGTGATTTTGCAAAGCGCATAAATGGATCATTTTCATGATATTTAATGTCACTTAGATTAGAATACATGTATAAAATTGTTTTAAGGACATTTTGACAAAAAAAAAAAAATATTTAAAAACAATATTTTGGCAAAAAATTAACTTAGAATAATCTTTTTTCAAAATGTTCTTCTTTTGTGAAAAATGCTTCTATTATAATATTGTTTTGCCTGTATATAGCTCAGACCTCTCTACAGAGACTCAACTAGAATTTTTGAAATATATAACTTAGAAGTGGGTTTATCCATATTTTACGACAACAGAGGGGAGAAATTTTAAGAAAAAAACGCCGATAATTATTTCAATCGGTGGTAACTCTGAAAATAATGTGAATTTTTCAAAAATTCTAGTTGAGCCTCTGTAAAAAGATCTGAGCTATATACAGGCAAAACATTAAAATAATAGAAGCAACATTTTGAAGAAGATTATTCTGAGTTAATTTTTTGCCAAAATATTGTACTTAAATAAGTTTTTTTGTCAAAATGTCCTTAAAACAATTTTATACATGTATTCTAATCTAAGTGACACTAAATATCATGAAAAATATCCATTTATGCGTTTTTTTAAAATCACGGTTCCGAACGTAGTCGGATACCTTAACAGAACTGAAATCTGCAAAAATATTTTTTGATTAAGTATCAATTTAAAACTTACATTTTTTTACTCGAGACTTAATCATAGTAGCGGTTTCCCAAAATAAATTGGGGCACGGTGACCAAAATGGTCATGATTGTGAACTCGTGGCCGATGTTGTCGAATTGTGGATTTGAGTCCTAATGTGTGTCTCTGAAGACCCGCCATGTAAAGGGATTGATGACGTTAAGTGTGTCGAAACTCTAAGCCCTCAGTATGATGAGGAAGTTTCCAGAGGGAGGAAGATAAATTTGCTTGTAATCTTTTTACTAAATTCTAGAGTGAGTGAATATTAAAACGTCGCACTATTCAACTACTCGAGTGCTTTTGGCGACGAACCTCGTAAGTTTGAACCATGGTCAAGTGATGAAGACGACATCTGAGCCTGTACCCCCTCTCCTAACTTCCACACCACACCAATGGGAGGACGTTTGAGCCTCGACATATTTAACGTGCATCGGTCCTCTCTGCACAGCGGGTTTTCATCGGTCCTAGGCTCGAACTCATGACACTCCAGCTACGAGTCCGTTACCTTGACCACTAGGTGGCCTTGACCTTGACCCACGTGCGTTACTGCTGCCACACTTAATTCTAGAGGTTATATCTTAAACAAAGAGGACAAATTCTGGAGATATTCATTATTGCTTTCTTTTTACTAAAAAGTCCTTCCAGTTCTTCGAAATTTTGGAAAAGAGCAAAAGGCTATATTTTGAAATTAATTTTTTAAGGATAATTTTTAAATATTAACTAAAGATGCGTAGTGACAAATAAAAAGAAGGACATCGCATTTTCAAATAATCCTGTGTGTCTCAAAATCCATATACCCTCAAGTTACTTCAATTTCACTCTCTCTCTCTCTCATAACCTCCAAAAACGCTACAACACCGCTCTTAAAGACAAAATTTCAAAAGTATTTCATGATAAATGTACTCAACGGTACAATAGCCGCAGTAGCCTACTGGTTATGGTCCCGAACTCGTGGCCGGCATGTTGCGGGTTCGAGCCTGGTGCCACTGATGACCCAACGTACAGAGGGGGCTGATGCACGTTTAATTTGTTGAGCTCAAAATCCTCCCTTTGGCACGATGAAGTGGTTTGTAGAAGGAAGCTCAGATCAGGTGCTGTCCTCGTCACTCAAAGGGGTTTTTTCCCCGTCTTCAAATGGGCTGCATTTTGGCGAACAAGCTTTTGCAGACACGGCAAGAGTCTTAAGCGTGAGGGCCATTTCAGTGATGGCACCATGTAGTTGCGGCTCTCACTACAAACTTTTGATGCTTAATTTTGACGTGATTTAAACTTGTCGGGAGTAACATAGCCAAACTGATATTCAGTGGATCCTTTGAATGCCACATAGTCATAAGACATGTGTGTCTACTATTTTCGCATCCAGAAAACCCATACACTCCAGCCGGGATCGAACCCGCTACCTTAGGCTTATGAGGCGGGCACGTTACCTCTAAGAAAGAGGTAGCTACCTCTAAGCCACCGAGCCGACACACTCAAAGAACTTTCCACGTTGTTGTTTAATTTCTAATTTTTCTTTTCCCTAATGCAATTCAAAGGAATCTGAAATAATCAACACTTCTCAGAAACGAGTAAAAAATAATCTTATATCCGCTAGAGCACAAAGGAAGATTGATAATACAATATTGGTTGACCCACCTAAAACGAAAGCGCGAAATGTGAAAATGGGCGGGTTTACTAAGCAAGTTGGTAGTAATTTGGACGATAGAGCAGATTATAATTATACTTTTTCCGAAGCAATCATATTCTAAAAATTAGGTCAGTGCATATCTGCGGTAAAATAAAAAGAAATGAATAATGCTTTCGAACATGCTATCTTTTTTTTTTATTTGAGTAATCGGTAATTTTAGATAGATTTACAAATTCGTTTCGTAACGCATAAGCATTAGTTTGGCGTATTATAGCCAATCTGTTTTCATTAGTGCTACTCTCTTGAACTTTTATCTTTATTACTCGAGGTAATACGAGCATAGTTCAGAATTAAGAGCTAAAAACAAGGGGAAAAAAATTAAGAATCACGTTTCGAAACGAAAATTTATCAAAGAACTCGAAATAATAGCCAAATAAAAATGATTTTCCTGAGATTTTTAATTTGCGATTTTGTAAACATTTTTCAGCGCTGATTTAAAACGAATTACGCGTGTAATACATTTTTCAATCGAGATTTATTTGTCTTATTAAATTCAATGTAAAATTAGATCTGTGCCAATGACTTCCATAAGTTATGCGACCACTGTAGCCCAGAAGTCATGGTCACAAGCTCGTGGACAGTGAGTCATGAGTTCAAGCCCTTCTACCACCGAGGACCCGCCGTGTAGAGGGGCTGATGTACATTAACCCGGGAGTAGGCGCGCAGTCGATACTAACATTAATGGTCACGCGGGGAGACTAAGTCACCCCAATCCTTTTTTTTATAATTATTGTGCACGATAAAAATCGTAATTCCAGAGAATAATTTACTTAAGAGAAAATATATTTACCTACTTTAAAGGACTTTTCCATTTTCCTTTGATAATTTGAGAAAAAAATTCAATAAAACTGAACTAAAATGTTTTAAATGTAAGTGACTTTTTAATAAAGGACACAAATCACAGACAATTTTTGCTAACATTACAGGAATGTTATTAGCTGGTAAAATTTTCATATTTTGTTCGTTATTGTAGTTCTATTGTTCTTTGATGAAATCGACATATAGCACGTCAAATTTTTTCTTGCTTGTGTCTGTTTGACAGAGCGAAGTGTGTTTTGTGGTACATTTGTGGATTTATATTTTTCTAGTTGGAGTTCTATAGGAAGCATTAGAAAATTTTCATTTCAACTCAAACGTTTCACGTTCATCGCTTCTCTCAAATTTACTTTCACTATCGCGATTAATATGCATTTTTTCAGCAGGTTCTTCCCTTGCTTAATGAGTTTCAACTTCCTTCAATAGAGATCACAGATGCCCATTTCTTTTTTTATATTCTGCTTATTTATATTTATAAACCATAATAAGTCGCGCGTTCAACGTAGAAAGCAAAATCACTAAGTTATTCACAGGGGGAAAATGTAGCATGCTCATAGAAAATATTTTGGAACAAAAGTAGTTGCGCAAGGAACTCAGTCGAAACAAGTACTGTAAGATTGTAAAAAAAAACGTTTGCTACTCCCAAAAGAAGAGGGTGATATGCGACACAAATACATTTTAGCTCCCATGAAGACTGTCATATAGGAGGATACTGTCAAGGTCATTGGTAACAAATGAACTGTTTTCCCAGAATTAAAGATTTCGTGAGTCTGTAGTGACTCTGTGTCCCGAGCGACCGCTTCCAGGTTCAATCTGTCGAAGTTCAAATTTTTTGTTGTAATTTTTTTCTCAAGTTTTTTTACTGTCAAATGTTAGATTGAATATAACATTCCTTTATTTATACCATGAGTCGAAAATTTTTTTTCTTCAGAATGAAGAACCTGTCAAACTATCCCTGCCTCTTTTTTTCCCAGAAAAAGTTATCAAGCCATGAAAAATAGTTTAATATGTGTATAATATTCTATATATTCTCTAAAAAGTTAAATTTGAATATAATTCTTTATATTATGCCTATATATATAAATAATATATATATAGTTCTATAGTAAAGTGTCCCTGCCTGATTTTGTTGGGGGCTGCGGTAGCCCAGTGGTAAAGATATCGGATCATGGCAGGCATGTCATATATAAGTTCGAGCCCAGTACCACCAAAGATCCGCCATGTAGGGGAGCGATGCACGTTAAATCTGTCGAGAGCTCAAACGTCCTCCCGTTGGTGCGGTGTGGTAGTTAGGAGAGGGGGGTGCCAGCTTAGGTGTCGTCCTCGTCACTTAACCATGGTTCAAAATTATGAGGTCCGTCGCCAAAAGCCCTCGTGTAGCTAAACAATGCAACGTTAATATTCACTCACTCACGCTTGATTTTGTTATAATCCTTTGCATGAACACACAAAAGATTTCTAATTCTGAGAGAAATTTGTTTCTTTTGCCAAGTTTGCGTTACTTTTATTTTAACATACAATACAGACTAAACATCTTCAAAGAAAGGTGTGAGCTTATCGAAACTTCCATTCCTAATCTTCTTTTCAAATATCTAACGCTCGCATACTATAAATATTTGATACTCCCCAGAGTTTCCGAACGACGCATACCTGTATCAGCCCTAAAAACAAACTATGCATCAAAGGCATTCCTGCGACCTTCCCCTTGTTCCCTTTTCCAATGTCATCGCCCTCTTAACGAGAGCACCCCTCCTGATTATTCTTAGCACTCACTTCTCGCTTCCGCCGTAAATATTTACGGGACGTTGATCCGCATAATGATACCGATAATGAAGGATTTCGCTCGGTGTCGACAACACCCTGGGCGGAAAAAGGGAGGGGGTCCAGCAAACGATATGGTGAACCAACGATATATATCTTGATTGAATTCAATCGTAAAAAGATCGGCATTCAGCTCAGAAGGATTCGTTGAAGTGTGGTTTGTAAAGAATTATCTCATTTGTGGCGAATGGGTTAAAAGATCTCGGGAAAGAATTGTAGGAGAGAGACACCATACAAGAATAATTTTTTTTTTTTAAGAGCATCATCTTTTATACGCTCTATTTTAAAATTTACGTCTAGTTATTTAAATAACAGTCGAACCTCCAGATAACGAATCTCTATATTGCGAATTTTTCTATGTAGCGAACTTTTTCCTAGAACCAAGAACATTCCACGATTTTCTTCGTAAAATAACCTCCCATTTGCAAAGTGCATTTTCTATGTAACGAACTTTTTCTCTTGTGATTTTGTTGAACTTTTTCTCTCTATTTTTAAAGTATTTCTGGGTATTTCAAGTTATTCTCTCTTTCAACACATTTTAAGGTGGTCATAAATCTTGAACTGGTTTTATCAGATGCCTAACTCACCGAGAGCAATAGAATTCTGGGCGTTTCATCCAAGAAGAGTAACTTTAACCCCCATTGTCCAGTTCATTTGAAAAATCTTCGAGATATCCCATTTTACTCTCAGTGGAGTTGTCTTGTGTTCCCTTGTCTTTGAACTAATCTCCGTTTATTTGTAGTGTTGATCAGTTGCACTGGTAACTTCGTTTCTTGTATCTCGAAAATGTTAAAACGTAAGTGCTTGAGCATCAAAGAAAAAGTTTAATTCTTCAGGAAGTGGATAAAGGGGTCAAGATACTTTCATTTGAGTTTTCTTACTTTTCTCTTTTTTGATAGATAAGATATATATAAAAAATAAATATATATTAATTTACAAAAAGGTGTGAATTATTATATACAGTGTTTATGAATTTAAAATTTGTTTTATGCGGTTTATCCAGAAAATTGAAATATGAAACTCTATATAACGAATTTTCCATTAAACGAACTTTTTTTCGGGATTTAGCAACTTTGTTACATGGAGGTCTGATTGTACTTAAATACTTTTTAGTTTTATTAAAATTATACGTGAACGATAAAATTTTAATACTTTAAGGAATTTATCACATTTTATGATGTAATAATTTCACATTTAACATGTACTAAATTAATATTACACTAGAATTGTGCATCGAGGGTTATTGTTAACCATAAACTGATGACAAAATGACTGTTAAATAAGTATTTAATTCTTCGTATCAAGTGAAAAAGATTTTTTCATTCTGACATAACCCTGCGGTCGTTAGAGAAGTTTGAAACACCGAATGATCAGCCATTATTATAAAATTATAAAATCCCCCCCCCCCACACACAATCACTTTATTTTTTTTTTATCAATTACTATCAAGAAATGTTATGAGCTGAGGGAACAGTCAATTTAATCGCTATCTTTAATTTTCTAAGACAAAGAATTATGTTCCTTGTCTGCTTGTGATCCGAAATAACTGCACTAGACAGGTAGAGTCCGGTATAAGTGGATATCCCGGATTAAAAATTTTCTTCGAGAACTCCAAGGACTTCAGGTAGTAACTTTGCTAATCCAACTTTAATAGCAGCTTAACGACTAACTCTTACACTCACTTCGCAAGAATTTAAATAGCCCTCTCAAATTTACATGAATCATGGTTTCTCCACAGGAAGCGATTTTATAAACATAAAACAGTTAAGAAATATTTTTCTTCAGAGAATTAATGAAAGGCGCGGATGGGACTCGTCACAACTCAAGACAGATAGTCAGAGTTATGCCTCAATCCGACGACAACTCTAGGATTGGTTAAACACCCGCGGTAACTAGAGGTCATGGTCACGGACTCGTTGCCGATGTGTCATGAGTTCGAGTCTCAGTGCCACTGAAGACCTGTGGCCACGGTAGCCAAGTGGACCATGCCACAGATTCTTGGCAGGCGCATCATGAGGTCCTAGCGTCACTGAAGACCCACCTTAAAGAGGGGCTGATACATGTCGAGGATCATAGTCCTTCCGTTAGAGTGGTGTGGAAGTTTAGACAGAGGGTAGAAGCTCTGGTGTCATTTTCGTCAGGGCTCAAAATTACGAGGTCCGTCACCAATAATGATCATGCTGCTTGTTAGAGCAACGTTAGTAAATTCTCACTCAGTTTTGGTTGAACCATTTCAAAACACAGCGTCAAAAAGGAAGACAGTAGCGTACAAAGACTTCTCTTTTGAGGAGGGGGTGCATTCTAAAAAAAAAAGAAGACAAGAAAGCACTGAAGAGCAATTGATCTCTATGGTAAAAATTAAAAACCTGTTGCTCTCTAGAGGTTGTTTCCCCTGCCTTCCCGTGTACGCCACAAAAATCCAGCAGTCGGTTAACACAGGCAACAAAACACGAGGACTGCGCAATCGTCACAGTGTGGCTCGCACAGAAAAAAACTCATTCATCCACTATCAACAACAACTCTACAACATTTCAATATTTATAATATGTGTAATAAGAGCTAGTGTATTCGTTTTTCGCCAGAATGAATTTTTGAAATAAAACTCATCAACTAAACTAGGAAAAATAAAAAAAAAATAAAAAAATTAATGAAGGATCATGTTCAAATCGATGCAAGACATCATATCCAAAAATTAAAAATATTTTTATTATAATTGAGGATCCACTTTTAATAAATATCGAAATAATTTTCACAGTGAACTGTAAGCTACACTCCAATTACGGAATAATTAAGTAGATATATAACATATTAAAATCAAATATATAAATTTAGACCCAACATAGGCTGACCTGCAGTTTCCAGTCAAAGAGATCCCCAGCGACGAAATATTTAGCTTATAGAAGGTTTGTTCAAAGAGAATTCGAAAATTATGAAATAGATATTGATTGATTGATTGAATATTAACGTCGCATTGTTCAGCTACACGAGTACTTTTGGCGACGGACCACGTAATTTTGAACCATGGTCAAGTGACGTGGATGACACCTGAACTGGCACCCCCTCTCCTAACTACCACACCACACCAACGGGAGGACGTTTCAGCTCTCGACAGATTTAACGTGCATCGCTGCCCTACACGGCGGATCTTTAGTGGTACGGGGCTCGAACTCGTGACAAGGCAAGCCGCGAGATCCGATACCCATACCACTCGGCTACCGCGGCCATGAAATAGATATGAATAAAAGACACAATAATATAAATATAAATTATAATAGTAAACATTATAGCACTTAAAATGCGATTGTTTCTAAACTGGGGGGGGGGGGCCCGGCTTAAAAAGATAATTAAGGAACAAAAAATATCCACTAATAAATGACAAAATAATTTATATATCTGCACAAGTAATAAATAATTACAACAATAAATTATAAAGAAATGTTAACAAACAATCTGTGGAGCTTTTTCATAAGCAATGTTAAATATACTTTCGCGCGTTAGAAGCAAAGATATATAGACTTCAGCACCGCTGACTAGGAAAGAGCCAAATTAAAAATTGGCCTTAGGAGAAACACGGATTACTCAGATCCAGTCAATCAATTTGAAGAGATCGTCCTGAGGCTTTGTTGATGCTCATTATAAAACTGGGATAAATCGCGAAATGAAGTTGTTTAAACTAAATTGGAATATCTGAAAGAATAATTGGAAGCTTCAAAATGAGAACATGTTTTCCATTTCTGTACAGAAGTTTCATATGCATCGCATTTGAATATCTTAATGAATAGTTCGGCTCCATAACACAATGAAGATGGATCTAGATTTCTGACACGGATGATTAGAGCATTAACTATGAGTTTTAAAATATGGAAAGGTATACCAAGCAGTTTCAAAGAATTTAAAACTGAGTGCGTTGGGTTGGAGCGAGAGAATTAGTTTTTTTTCAGGTAAGAAGAATAGCTATGTGTGATCATGCTTTTTTCCGCTTCATCGTCTGCAATACTATACCACACCTGACTGGTATGCTGTGTGTGAAGATCGGACGCTTTATTGGTATACAGTGTGCATCTTCATTTATAATGCATTTTTCCACATATAATGAAAATTTTTTAACCCGAAACTGAAGGGGACTGAAGTGTTTTTTTTTGTGTTAAAAGAATTTCGTGTTAAAGGATATTGCAACACACAAATAACTCAACATTTAGCAAAATTAAGTTTATTAGAGTGTATTTTATTCACTTAGATGTTTATATAAGCATGTATTTAATAAAAATCAATGGAACAAAAACATTCACAAGAACTTGATTAAATATAATACAAAATTTTCTTTTAAAAAACAAAACATTCATTAAGTTTTTGAAAAAAAAAAAAATCTGATATTTTTCTTAGCATTGTCTTTTTTAGCATCAATTTGTCAACAATTTGTGCGATGTCGTCCATTTCACCATGGGAATGTGCGTATAAATAACTGAGCATACTTTTCAGGATGTTTCTCATTTCACAAAACGTGCGAACAGGAGCTGCAGTATTCATTTCATTTTCGGAGTCCGAATCTGTATCAATATTTTTTGAGCTTTGAGCAAACTCCAAAATGTCTGTGTCCTCCATAATTGGAATGGTACACACATTCTTTTCATCTACTGCAAAGAGTTCTTCCGATGGTACAGTAGGACAGTACAATAATACAGAAAAATAATGCGAAACTACCTCTCTCTTTCACATTTCCCAACCTTCTTAAATCTCATGTATTTTCTATATTTTGTTCATTCCCAGATGGAGGAAATCTTTTCGTGTTGAGCGATTTTCGCGATTCGTGTTAAAGGGGAAAAAATGCATGAAAACACATAGCAGTTTGTCGGGATCGTTGTATTTCTTCGTGTTAATCGATATTTCGTCTTAAGCATTTTTGCGTTAAATGCATTTCACTATTTATGTTAGTGCTTGTAATAAACTGGTGAGAATTTCATGGTAAAGAATTCATTCCACAAGTAACAAAAGGGTGTTGTTAAACGTCGCACCCTTAAAAGAACGCGAATGCTATTAGCGATGAAACTCGTAATTTTGAACCACGGTTAAGAAACCAGGACGACACCTGAGTTAGTACCCCTTCTCCAATTTTCTCATCCATGCCAATGGGAGGTCTTTGAGCCATGATAGATTTAACATGCATCAACTCCACTACATGGTGGGGTCTTCAGTGACATCAGGACTCGAACTCGTGACTCGACACTGCAGGTTATAAGTTCATGATTATGGCCACAAGGAGTATGTGTTGAAATATACAATAATCTAACAAATCTACATGAAGGAAAAACTATCAAGAGCGAAGATAGACGATGGCACGTTAAATGATATAATATGCACAAAAGCTCTGAAAAATTGACTCAACATTGAATTTTTTAAAAAATATCTTAAGTAAATTTAAAAAAAAATTGCTTTGGGGTGCCCAACATTATCTCTCATAATTTCATCGTATAAAATTTGGGGCGTGTATGGATATTTATACGTCTTTATGCTTCGCCATCCCATCCCGCAACACATACTTTTTCGAATTATACAAGTAAATATAGCGTAATTTTTTAAATATAGTCTTCATTATATAACTATAAATGTTGTATATTACTGATATTTACAGTAAATTCATATAACAATATTAAAAATAAACTAATGAGAGAAAAACCAATTACAATTATTTTAATCAATGGACTAAATTCATGATGGTCACATGATAAAGGCAATCACGTGTTTCCCATTGGTTAAAAATTGACATACTAGCTGTTCAACTTGTAAAGTTTAGATAACATTTAAAATTTGATATGATTGGGTAAAGAGTTCACGTGTTATAAAATTCTTCAAACAGTTTTCAAAATTGAAACTTACATTATACGAATACTTTTAATTTAAGTGCATTTTGCTTAACTGTTTGCATTATTATATCGTTGACAGCAGTGGCGCATACAAGGGGGGGATCCTGGAGGTCCGGACCCCCCCCAAAGCCCTTGATATTTTTTCCGATTGATTATAATTCTAAGTATATAGTACGTAAAATTTAATTAAGTATTTGTTATTAATGATAAAGTTTATTAATTAATGCTAATTATTTATTCAATAATTAGTTTTTTACTGTGTTTTTTCCCCGAAAATCGACAAAATCAAAAGGAGCATGATACAAGAATGGTGAACTTTCGACCCCGGATCCCTCCTTTGAAAAATTCCTATGTGCGCTACTGGTTGACAGACATATAACTTTTAAAAGAAAGTTTCTGCAAAAAGCAAAAGTTGGCAACAATGAAGCATATGAACTAATTAGCTGGAAACGCGTGATTATATGTATGACATAATTATGACGTCGCATTAATTTATGAACTGATTGGCTGAAAACACGCGACTCAGTTATCATGTGATTAATGACGTAACATGAATTTAGTCCATTAATGATGATCCTTATTAAGATATGAAATTTATCATAGAAAAGTAATTAATTAATATGTATAATTTCATACAGTAATCAATAATCATTTCTCAATAATTAGTGAATGGATTCAAATTGTGTGGAAAACCATCCATAAATGTTTCTCTCCAACTACCTCTAAGCATGTACAGCATGAGAAACAGTAAAGTAGGAATAGGAAAACACAGTAACGAAACTTCACACCAAGAAACGATTTCACTCCTAAGTGAACATAAGTCCCGAAATCTTTCCATCCAACGATCGCGTCAACCAGTCTGAGACCCCCTCGCGCGTCATAACAAGACCCAACTGGAGGCACCATTAATTGCCTTCCCCCCTTTTTCCGGGCACTCATCATTAAAATGATGCCTCTCTTCATCGGAAGTGGCGATGGCATACGATACTCATTGGCCACTCCTTCTTCGTCCATGCTCTGCGGGAAAGAGACGCGTATCGAGTTGCTCCCGAGTACAAAGTGTCTCTTTGTGAGCACATTATCAGATAGTGGTTCCACTTCTGGTGCGGTTGACAAGATTTCTTTCCTCCTCAAAGAGTCTGCTGACATACTTTTTTTTTTACGAAATCGTCCTTCAGATTCGTGCACGTAGTCGAAATGGGGAGAATTAAGTGCGTTTTCGATATGATATGAATGCTCCAACGAAGATAATTTAGAAAATCTCAATATCTCGCCAAGAAAATTGAACTTTTTTCTTTTTTTTCCCTTCTGGTGGAATGGTCTGATGTTATTTATTATTTTTTTTTCATTAACATCGCGCGTTAAAACAACGCTAGGGTTATTGCAAACGGACCTAGTACTTTTGTACCTGGGGCATGTGATGAAGACGCCATCTAAACTCACACCCCCCTCCTAACGTTCACACACCAACATAGGCCATTTGAGCTTCGACATATTTAACGTGCATCGGCCCCCTCTGCATGGCGGGTCTTCAGCGGTTTTAGGCTCGAGCCCATGACACACCAGCCACGAATCCGTTACCTTGACGACTAGGCTACCGCAACCACGTGAATATTAACGTCGCACTGTTCATCTACACGAGGACTTTTGGCGACGGACCACGTAGTTTAGAACCATGGTGGACGACACCTGAGCTGGTACCACCCTCTCCTAACTACCACACCAACGGGAGGACGTTTCAGTTCTCGACAGATTTAACATGCATCGCTGCCCTACACGGCGGGTCATTAG
>BMAV01028171.1:461497-499360 GCA_019973955.1 Trichonephila inaurata madagascariensis
CCGGGATCGAAAGTTCACCAATCTTGTATCATGTTCCTTTTGATTTTGTCGATTTTCGGGAACAAAACACAGTAAAAAACTAATTATTGAATAAATAATTAGCGTTAATTAATAAAATTAATAATTAATAACAAATACTTGATTAAATTTTATGTACTACATATTTAGAACTATAATCAATCGGAAAAAAATCAAGGGCTTTAGACCCCCCCCCTTGTGTGCGCCACTGTCCCTAATGTATATATATAAAATTTGAACAAGTCCAGCCCGAGTTAACATTATTAATTTATAAAGAAACAGTACACACGAATGATTAATGAAGCAAAATTAATAATATGTATATAATTTGTGCAGTTATAATCACATTGCTTTGATTATTTTTTTTGAATTGATGTTAGGCACCCCCAAATAAATAGTGCAGCCAATTCGATTTGTGAATCATTACACTCACCACATGTCCCCTCATTATATGTACACCTCAGGGCACACGCGTTTCCCAAAAAAGAAATTTTTTTAACAAACGAGCAGCACGTGTTTGATGAAAACATGATTTGTGTCTGTCCTTTGAACCGGGTTCATCAGCACAACCGCGAAATGCAGATCCCGAGGGATCTAAAAATACTGAAAGCCTGCTCAGGATGCGTCAGCAGTATATCCTGTTTACTTTGCGTGGATTTTACAGGAAGAAAAAATGCATGGAAGTATGCATTTTTATTATTACGTTCAGAAACTGAAGGTTTAGAGCAGAAATTTTAAAATCCTGAATAAGTGGAGAAAATGGGTCCCTTTATGGCAATGAAGAAGTCTGAAATATTGATCTCACAGATGTTTTCGCGCGCGCGCGCGACTACTGGAATTAAATTGTTTTGGTAGAGAATTATAGTAAAATTAGTAGTTTAGCAATTATAACAAAAATCGCACATATAAATTGAAAAAAATCATATAAGATGATTATCTGAGGAACCAGATAAAATATAGATCAAACTGTAGAATATTTTTATGTCATTGTTTTAAACACTTTATGTGGCTTTGTGCAATTTTAACTCTACGCAACTAGAATTCAGTTAAATTTTATGCTTTTCAAAATTAATACATCTAGTTATTTGCGATTCAAGCATTCCTTTTGAAAACCAGGAAAATAACATGAATTGTTTCCAATTTTCGTTGTAAAGGCAAATGGGAAAATCCTTATAAATACTACTTACACCCACTTAAGTAAATGCCCCTCAAAGTATATCAAATACATTGCTATTCAACTCCATTTTCAATAGCAATACGGATGGGAAGTGGAGAAAAGCATTAAATAAAATTAATCTTCATGTATATATAAAATCGTTATCTGTGTATTAGTTGTCATAAGAGCCAGCTGTTCTCAAAACCTGCTACATTTGTTCAATGTTTAAAAACGCACGGGTTCATGGACGTGAACTAGGTGTTTCTGTCGATCAAGTGGGATAAGAAACAGCAACAAAAAATGCCTCGATTCTGTGAGTAGCTGCGGTAATCCAGTGGTCATGATCACAAACTCGTGACCGATGTGTCACGGGTTCGAATCATAGTGTCACTGAAGACTCGCCATGTAGAGAAGGCCGATGTACGTTAATAGGTGCAATGTGGTTGCTTGGAGAGAGTGAGAGAGGTGCCAGCTCAAGTGTCGTCCTCGTCGCAGGACCGTGGTTCAAAATTGCGAGGCCTGTCTCTCTATATATCTATCTATCTATATATATCTAGACACTATGGATAGAGGAATGTACAATTGCTTCACAATTTCTGAAATGGAATATTCCATGTGTCTGGCTCTAAGAAATTCCGAGTTCAAAGTCTTAATTCCTATCTTGTGGCCATAATCACAAAAGAAAACCATTCACATGAGTACAAATGAAACTTCTGACCATATACTGCCCATTTACTTATTTCTTACGCGATAATACTGTCTTCTGGAGATTTATATGTTGCTATCTTAGGAATTTCGGCATGCTTTTTTATTCTACAAGCAGCAACTAGAAAAAGTCAAATACTTATTTCTTGAACGTGAAACAGAAATTCTAAACATAAGCAAACTACAGTTAAACATACAATCCATAATTTATTTATTTATTTATTTTTTGCTTTTAAGTTGAACAATTTTAACAACAAAGAACAAAACCAAAAACATAATCACTGCCAAGAACATACAGACAAAGATAGCAAAACAGAAATACTAAAAATGAAAAGCATACGAGAAGCGCATCATTTGGGAAACACGCCCTATCTTTTATACACACTCAAAGGTACCTTCAAAAAGAAGATGGAAAAAAGAAAAATCAAGAAGCACACACTCATTTCCACGTCTTCTCGAGGAATATTTTCTTTTCTGTTTTTGTGGCTATTAAATTCCATTACCATCGTTACTTTCCTGACAAATGCTTTCTAGCCATGCCCACGTGTAATCTGCCCTGCACGACAGGTCACGATTGAGGCGTGATTTAGGAAAAATATATGTGTGCTTTTTTTTGTATGCATCTGTAGCGCATTCGTTATGGACTGTCGACTGTTCTTGGGATTCCTTCTTTATCACTCCTTGAAGTTGAAACGTGCTCGAGCATGTTGTTTTTTTAAACGCAGGAATTTTGAATATATGTATATTGATTCATCACGAAAGCAGACAATCATTCACAATTCAGCGCAGGGGTGGTTGTAAGTTAGTTGATTTTAAAACAAGATAATAGATTATATATATAATAATTGAAAAAACACTTCCGAAAAATGCAAACATGTACACCACAAGAACAACTGATATATGTATATATTGTTCTCACTCTGCTAAATTTAATGCAGTGTACTTTTTTATTTTTATATGATGTTTCTGCTTTTTATGTATTTTATTCTATACTGTAGAATGAATTCTTTTTATTCACTTAGGATCGGGTTTTCCTGATTTTTCCCAGAATCTTTGTATATGTCGCAGGAAAATGACGATATTAGGAATTTCATGAAATCCCTAAGGGATAGGATCAATTGACCGGAGATATTAAAATAACGTTTCTTCAAGGTCATTTCCAGGATGAAAGTAAGTGATTTTATGAAACCCTGAATTGTTTCAGTGAAATGATGAAATGAACTAGTCAGGATTTGCATTGGCAAAATGCTGTCCACGGGGGGGGGCCCCAAACCTAGGTGTCGAGTCCTTATACGTCCTAACCATACAGGTAGTAGTATCGATCCCCTAAATATCAACCCCATATCTTTAAGAAAATGGCTGACTTGTTCATTTCATCATTTCACTCAAACAGTTAGGGCATTTGATCAAATCACTTACTTACATATGGGAAATGACCTCAAAGAGACGTTATATTTTAACATCTTGCGTGAATTGATCATCCCCCTTATGGATTCGATGAAAGTCCTAATTTCATCATTTTCCTGCGATGTATATATATGTTACCATTAAAGTGTATAATTCAGTTATTTCATAGAATAACTATAGTTTTCTCATGAAATAACTAGACAAGTAAGTTAAAGTATATAATACATGAAACATTTCATACTTTACCTAGTTATTCTATGAAATAACTAAGCAAAGACCGTTAAAGTGAAAAATAAACAATTTCAAAGATATTTTTTAATTTAATTGATCCTAAATAGCTAAAATATCTCGAAAAATACATTTATCTCTTTTGCGGATGAATAATTGATAAATAATAAAGAAAAGCAGATAATATAGTTTATTATTGCTCATATTGATACATTAGTTAAACAGAAAGGGGAAAAAAGAATATGTTTCAAAAATAGATTATATTTAAATTTTATCAACAAAAACACATTCTGTGAAGAAAAACCGTTGCTTCATAAGAACATTGTGTGAACTTTTTAAAACAAAAATGTAAGTTACTATTAATTTAAATTTTATGAGATACCTTTGTGTTTTACTTTTCATCATTTATTAGATCAAAGATTGCCACTTAATGATGTGATTCTGTGTCTTATGTATATACATATTTATATTAATTGTAATTATTTAATAAAAAGTAGCTAAAATAAAATTTTTCTATGTTGATCTAAGTAGGAATTGGCTTAATTTTTTTTATATTACTTCTTTTAATCTGAGACATAACCTGGAAATTATGTTTTATATTATTACACAGCATCACAAAAAACTTCTTTATATAGAGAGAAAGATGTACAAGTTCTGTAAATACACTCTATTCCTATTACACAGCACAGTAGTAACCAAATTATGTGCAACAAAATATTCAAATAATTTCAATCAAATGCTAGCTAACCTGTATTATTTTATAAAAGAAAAATTGGTTTGATGATACGTGTGCAAAGGGAAATAAGTTGAATTAACGCTATATAAATCACTAAGTTATCAAACTTAACATCATGCCAAATTAACTTTCAAATATTAAAAAAAAAAAAAAAAAAAACATCAAAGCCATTTATTACGAAATATATATTTTTTAAATTCTTATTAAAAATAAGAAAATTCTGAAGACAGCGAGATGATACATTGCTGAAAGCTAATTAGAATTTCAAATTATCTAAACTAGAAATATGACTCATTAATTGAGCGTAATTATTCACTGTTTCGTGTTTTAACTATAAATCATTTCTGCTCCTTTTCCAACTGAAGCTACTTGCAGCAGGATGAATCACCTCATTTAAATGTGTTACTTTCATTACGATGAATCGCGCCATTTATTCATCAGTAAATGGCAACAGTAAAAAAGTTTTGTTTACATACGAAAAGTCAAAAGAGTGAGATTTCTACGATAGCTGCAGCTTGGTACAAATATAGAACAAAAAATGTACTTAGAACGGAAAATACATGTATAGTTGAGTTCAAATAATAATAATTCAATTCCATCTGAAATCAGGTAAGGATTCTTATTTCAATAATAGCGATTTATTTCAAACATTGATGTTTGATTTGTCTCATTTATAAGGTGACAAACCATCCTCCTTTAGAGAGGACAGTCCTCCTTTTATAGGTTCTGCCCTTCGAAAAGTGTCCTCCTACTTGTCCTCGTTTTCAATATTTTAAAACTGATCTGTTGATCGCTATTCAGAGATGAACCGAACATGTTTCCAATATGTCGAAGAATGGTCTGAAACAAATACCCCAGGAAATAACAGTTTTCAATGGTTTTTTTTTTTGACTTCATGTAAGTTGGACAGATATAGAAAACTGTGTTGATTTTTTTTTATGGAAAGAAATGCCTGATATTAAAATCGCTGACAATTGTCTGTTTGAAGAAATTAGAAGACTGAATGTATATTTAAATTCTAATAAATGGGAACTATTGGTAAATCAGCATGCTGAAAATGATAAAAGATGGGCAGAAATACTTAACCATTTCAAAAATGCACACTTTTCATATGATAATTTAGTTATTCTTGATGAATTTACGTTGTGCTGACCTAGAACTAATGCAGAAATTAAGAGTTTTTTCAGTTGGTAATGATTTTTGCAGAAGTGAGAAATCAAGACCGCATGTTGATATTTTAGCTGTAGAACTTTCTGTAAAGCTCTATACAAAGGCTCTTTTTTGCTCCGAAATTTCCGATGTATTAGAAAATTATATACTGACAAAAAAAAAAAATATTCAATGGGAAAATACTCGTTTAAGTAAATAAAAGGAATGCAAGTGTAAATAGCGTATTTTTATTTGAATTAATAAAATCTTTCATATATATTTACCGTGTAACGTTTTCTTAATTTTTCTCGCGCGTCCTCCTTTTCATTGTAAAAAAACTGGTCACCTTATTATTAAGCATATGCATAGACTCAAAACATATGTTAAGTCGCAAATTTCGCAGAAAACATATCGTATCTTTTTTTAATACAAGCCGAGAAAGTTCATTTTTTTTCTTCAAAAATTTATCCGAAATTCGAAATTTCTATATAAGCCGAATTGTAAAAACAGTTCTTATGATTCTCAAACATGATGCCAAAAAGGTAAATACGTTGCCAAGTACGTAAAACGGATTGAATTTTTCCCCATCAAATGTGGTTTTAAAATAAAGCGCCAAATGTCAACGACAGTAGTTTTATTTCTGGTAGCCCTATATCTCTGAAGCTAACATATATTTTCCATTCATTTGTTATCTTGAACACTGTACTCGTTAGTCTTAATTACAGTGCAATTTATTTTATTTAGAAAAAGAACAGCAAGAGAAATTCGACCTGTTTCATGCCTTCGATCGAAAACTCGCTGCGTGATGATCGTGTGCGTTCAGACATCCCAATGAATAAACGTGAATTTTACGAACTACTTGGATTCTGACACTAACTTTGAAGGATTTGGGAGGTATACTTACATATTATCGCAACCCACAGGCGACATTCTATGAAATGAAGTACTTGGTTGCCAACTCAGAGCGTACGACACATAGAAAATTGGGGTTGCCAACTTGGCGAGTTATTGATAGAGTTGGCGATTGTTGCGATTATACGTAAGCACCACTTGGTATTATTATTATTTTAACAATAAAGTTCCATAAAAAGGACATAAGTTAAAAAATCAAACTTGTTGACTCATGGCCGATGGAAAACGTTTAAAAAAAGTTTTTCCTAACTAACGATTTTTCCGAAATTAATAGATCCATATATTAGCCAATCTTTCTTTAAGTTTAAAAAAGTTCTAAAAGTTCTCGTCTTAAACACGGAAATATACGGCATTTCCTGGTCATACATGTGAAAACATGATATGGTCACAAGCAGATCCGTAAAGTTAATTAATTGAATGCTTAAAAAAAACCTATTTGGAAATACTAACAGATCAATCAAGCATGATATCAATCAATTCTGTAGTAAAAACAACTAATTCACAGTCAAAATAAGTATAATTCGTTCGAGTAGTTAGAGGATTTCCGTATTACAGAGTATGATTGATCCCCGTTAACACGCGGTAGTCGAAGTCTATAGTTAGTAAACAATGGCTCAAATGAGTCAAGAGTTGCAATGAGCTATATTATAAGTTCTAGCCTTTTCGATCATTTCCTTATTGCTATACACGTTATCAATATACCGATGAAGTCTATCCTTATTTTAAACTTTAAACCAGGCATGTCAAACTCATATGATATTACGGGCTGCAAGTTCTACTTTATATTAAGTTGAGGGCCGCATGTTTTTAATGTTGAAAAGAAATTAAAAATATATTCGAAATAAATGTGCGCATTTTGTTTAATAATAGCATCAAAAAAACACACACACACAATTTTTAAAAAGTTTGGCGCATTCCACATATCTTATTTTTGTATTCTGCATCCGTTTGTTACTTTAATGTAGATTTTTTTTATATTATGTACCGACAGTTTGTGAACTACCGATAGTGAGTTAACGTCGCACTGTTCAGCTACACAAGGGCTTTTGGCGGAGGACCTCGTAATTTTGAACCATGGTCAAGTGAGGAGGACGACGACACCTGAGCTGGCACCCCTTCTTCTAACTACCACACCAACGGGAGGAAGTTTGAGCTCTCAACAGATTCAACGTGCATCGCTCCCCAGCACGGTGGGTCTTTAGTAGTACAAGTCTCGAACTCGTTACATGCCAGACACGATCCGATACCTTGACCACTAGGCTACTGTGGTCACCTGCAGTTTGACACCCCTGCTTTAAACTGTCCGTGTACTGTAGACTCAGGAAGACTTTCTGCAGGAATTTCTGCTAATTTTGCCCATTTTCGAATTGGATATTGTTTTTCTTCGATCGCTCAAACCTTTAGTTTACATTTACATTCTTTCGATATTATTTTTAATTAACACGAAAATCATTTATCGTGTAGAAAAAGTTTTTATCACTTTTGAAGTTTGAGTGGCCAGTTTACCATGTGACTTATACCTTCTTATATTTCTACATATTATTTAGCCTTAAATTAGATTTATAACAATTTAGTATATGATAAATGATTCCATATATATATATATATATATATATATATATAATAGGAAAATATTCAATCTGCCTTTTTAACAGGAAATCATACGGACCGAAGTAGATTAATCCGAATTTTATAAAATGGAAAATAAAAAGTCACAACGTTATATTCTCCAGGAGTAATATCACAAGCGATTTCCTTCTTAAGAAATCGAATGCAATTGTAGTTTTACAATGTGTATTCATTAAGTACTTCAAAACGATTGCTTGTAAATTTTAAATGTATATATTAACTACCCATAATTTAACTTTACGTTATCTTACAAATAAGATATAATTCAAACTGTTTATAACATTTAACGCGTAATACTCTGTATCATGTAGTAAACTACTACATATGCTTTTCTCTTTACCAGAGACTGTAAAACAGATTTCAAAAAATTGAAATCTAAAAAAAAAAAAAAGATTTTTGTATAACTTTTTTGAAAAAGTAACTATACTGATCTGAAACAATATTCTATTCTCACTGATTAGACAATGTTCTTTATAAAAAATGTTTTTATAAATAATCAAATCGTTTAAATTAACTTTTGTTTAAATAAAATTGTTAGTTTTCATTTACTTGTTGAGCTATTGAGTAACGTATTTCAAATATGAAAACAGTAAAAGAGAGTTCAGAGGGGAATCTCCAGAATAAATTCAATGATCCATACTAATCAAACTATTTGATAATAATTATTTCTATAATTAACACTGCATATAACGAAATTCAGTAAAAAATTTGAAAAGGCAAAAACAATTCATATTTTTTATAGTAAAACGTTGAAATATTGTAATAAAATAATACATACCATCTTCAACTTGTTCCGGTAACACCACATGGTGATCCTGTAAAAGAAAGAAAACCCATACATCAATAATCAATTTCAATAAATGTTTTTGAAAAAATATATGTTAGAAACACAAGCAACTTAAAGTTATATACCAAAAATTTACATATATGCGCACTATTTGCATTGAAATATTTACCTATTTTTTGCACTTATTGCCATAGAAATTTGCTCATGCAGAATGAGTTGTCAGAATAAAATGAAATTTTACGTACGTAAGTACAACGTTGATGTAAGTAAGGGATTACAAAATGAAAGCAAAATGATCATTTGCTGTAGAAAAAATAACAAATGAATGAAGGTTTCAGTACTCTGGGCATCTCTGACATGAATGCATGATGTAATACAGTCGGGCATAGAGGCATACAAGTCCCATATTATGCCCTGCAACATTTCGTTCCACATTTGCTATAAACAAGACTAATTCTACCAAACTCGTAGGCTGTCCAACTTGTCGTCCTAAATGATCCTGCTAGATCGGTGATAAATCTGGGAATCGAGCAGGGCAGGGGAAGGTGAAAATGTAGTGAAGGCAATCCTGTGGAACTCTTGTTGTGTGTAGGTGGCATTGACTTGATAAAAAATGATTCCTGGTGGTCCTGCTATGAGTGGTAATACTGTGAAGAATATTACGAAAGTACATTTGAACTGTCATGGTGTCGAGCATGATATTAGGGGTGACCGTGTGGTTCTTGACACCTTCACACTAGTTGTGGGAGTGATGTGTCGTTGTACAGCGAAGACAGGATTGAGACGTTCACCGTGGGGCCTCCACACACGTACACGATTGTCATATCTGCCAAAAATTGATTCTGGGTTCATCGTTGAAGACGACCTAACTCCATACGATTGCAAACCAATCCCTTTGAGTGCGACATCACTCCAAACGGAGGTGACGGGGAGTGTAGGTATCAATGACAGTACACTTAATGGGCACCGTGATAGAACTGTCCTTCAGCCAGACGCCTCGCGATGGTACAAACTGACACAGAGGTTCGTTGTGAAGATGCTGACTGTGTATGGATGGCGGGCAATGAGACAGCTGGAGATATGCATGCACGAGCGCGCGCGTTGTATGATTAGACGGTCTTCTAGACTATTTGTCTGTCGAGGGAGTCCTGTGCCTGGTCGCCATGTAACAAACTTTTCTCTTGTCCACTGATCCCTACACCTCCTCACAGTAAAGTCAGAACGGCTTAGTTGGCGAGTTACTCACCGAGCTGACCACTCAGTTTCCGCCATCCCTATGATTCTCTCCTTCTCAAACTCTGATAGCTGCTCATATTGTCTCTGATGACGGAGTAATGACATCTGTAGCTAAAAAGCGTTCCTCTGCAACAGATTAAATTCACATAAGCATGCTTTTCTTACCTGTTTTATTATCCAAGGAGAACGAAGTTCAACGCCCGCAGCTGGCATAACACAATGTGTGATTAGCCTACATTTGTTATATATTTGCTTGGCGCATACCTTCATCCCAAGTTTCGTAACAATCTCACTCTTACTTCATGCAAATTTTTATGGCAATGAGTATATTTTACAAATGCCGATCATTAGCGCCTAAGCCAGTTCAAGTACTAAGATTAGATTATCTGCGCTAAGAGTTCAAGGGCTCTCCAATACTTTTTAACCAAGAAACAACCAGAAAGCGGAATGCAATTGTTGAAATGTTTCAAGAGCAAAATCTGGTCAGAGCCGTACAAAGCGCAGTATGGGGAGTTCACTACTCCAATTTTGTAGAAATGATTACGCAAACGTGTCCATACAGATCACTCAGGAGAGCCAACACTGTCTTTCTTGGTAGACTGGGGACAGATATCTCCTCCCCCACAATTCCCATCTCTTATCCAGCATTTTCATGAATATATTTTATACATTTGCATTTTTAAATATAAAATATTTTCATAAAATAATATTTGCATATCCCATATCAATTTTTTAAATAATATTTCATTTGAGCTTAGTAAGAAGCTTAAAGAGTATTTTATTTGAGTTTAAATACTGCTTGGTATCATGCACCAATTAGATTATCATGATTAATCTTATTTCCGAGTTTATTATTGGTGCATCTTTTAAAAAGATATTCATAAATTATCTATGATAGTACATATATACGCGTATTTAAAGAAGTACAATTAATATAATTTTACGCCTCCGATGAAATTTTAAATTAAGTTTAAACTTTTGTACCTATTATACGAGGGTGGTCTGAAAAGTTTCCGACCTCAACGTGAAGATGGCAGACCTTGTCAATAAAAGCTAGTGAATTTCGTTGTTCATCTGTTGACAGTTACTCACCAAAGTTTCAGCCATTTTGGAAGCGCAATTGTTATGTAACAGTCGTTTGAGTAACTTCATGTGAGTGTTTTCGTGAAAATGGACAAAATCGAGCTGTCATTAAATATTTGTTTTTGAAAGGCAATACGCCTACTCAAATCAAAGATGAGTTGGATTCTGTGTATAGGGTACCTGCACAATCATATACCACAGTGAAATTTTGGGCAGCTGAATGTAAACGTGGCCTCAAGAGCTTGAGAGACGATGAACGTTCGGGACGTCCAAATACTGCAACTACCGATGAAAGCATCGCCAAAGTTCACCAAATGGTGCTAGACGACCGCCGAATTAAAGTGAGAGATAGAAAAGGTTATGAACATGTTAAAAGAACGTGTTTGTCACATATTTTAAATCTACATTTAGGCATGAGAAAGCTGTCCGCGCGTTGGGTGCCGCGTTTGCTCACGTTAGACCAAAAACGTGTTCGAATGATCATTTCCAACGCTCTGTTGGTGCAGTTTACGCGCAATAAATCCAAGTTTTGGTGCTGATTAATTACTGTAGATGAAACTTGGATTCATCATTATACGCCCGAAACAAAATACAGTCCAAACAGTGGACTGCAAAAGGGGAACCGGCTCCAAAAAAAGCAAAATCTGTTTTTTTGGCTGGGAAAGGGATGGCGACTGTTATTTGGGATAGTCATGGAGTTATTTTAATCAATTAGCTTTAGAAAGGAAAAACCATTACAGGAGCATCATTACTTGACAAGCTGAAGGCTGAACTTGCAGAAAAACGGCCACATTTTCAGAAAAAGAAAATCATGTTTCGCCAAGACAACGCACCGTCTCACACCTCAGCGATTGCCATGACGAAAATCCACGAATTACGGTTTGAACTGCTCGACAATCCGCCTTACTCACCAGATCTAGCCCCAAGCGACTTTTTTTGTTTCCTCGTTTAAGAATTGCGCTCGGAGGACAGAGATTTTCGTCAAATGAAGAGGCAATCACCTTCGTGAATAATAATTTTGCAGAGAAAAACGCCGAGTACTATTTGGACGGGTTACACAGATGGGGGGAAATCGCCGGGAGAAGTGTGTGAAGTTACAAGGACTATGTTGAAAAATAATAAAAAAAAAAATTCAGAAAAAATGTCTTGTATCTTTGTTAGGTCGGACATTTTTCAGACCACCCTCGTACATAAAAACTTTTGCTTAAGGTAACTCATGTAAAGAGACAGTTATTCTTAAGAATACATTGTGTCTATAAGGATGTATCTTTTACATTCTATAAAAAAAAAAACCCCATGCCCACCAAAAAGTAAATAAAAAACACTTATTATAATAAAATGTTTTCATTTAAGCTAAAACCATTTTTAAAGAAATATTTCGATAAGAACTCAAGAGCAGATTTTTATGTTATTTTTTCATTAGGCGAGTTCATATTTTTATTTCCATTTCTCGTGTCTTTAATGTTATTTAAAACGCCTACGCCATTACATGCTGAAGAAACAAATTATCAACAAAAACTACTCTGCGACGAAGTTTAATTTGCTAAGCTGAAAAAGAAACCCCTTCTAGTTTTCTTCCTCATTCTTTAAATTGCAAGGTCGCTTTGAAAAGCAAGAAATCGCTAAAAGATACTTTACACTCATGTTTTTTTGTATGCATGTACTCTATTTTTTAAAATTCCATTAAATCCTGATTTTTCATTTTCATAATATGCGTAGCATCTAATAAACAAAATATTCGAGCTTTTGAGACTTGTAACAGAGAATAATTGGAAAAGTAATCCTATTATGTACTGAATGTTTCTAAATTAATATTGTTCAAAATAGTGCATAATTTGTTTAGTTACACTCGCATTAGAGGTAATAGTATTGACGAGGATTTTTTTATTCCGAACCACAATCACATGATAAAGATGATACATAAGCTCACTCAGTATAGCTTACACATACCTCTCTTATGGAGGAGGGTTTCATATCATAAGAAACTCGTAGACAAAAGCGCTGAGAGGTTATTTCTATGGCAACAATTAAAAATCTCTTGGCCTCCACCTTTTGAACGCCACTCAGCTCAGTCTTGCAGTGATTCCCATCAAACTCCTCCCATAAATCAACAGATTTTTCATTTTTAGCATAAAGATTACTCCTCGGGGGTTTCGTTCAAGTTTCTTTAAAAATATAGTCTCACCCATAAAAGTAGTTTGAGTACGTCACTCATGCAGTCAGGTGCCTCATTTAATAAACTTACATACCATAGCACTTGAAGAATTTTATATAAAACTGTATTTAAAAATTAAAATTTCCCCCGAATTTTTATTTCTTACTAGGGTTTAAAGTGAAAAAAGATCTCAAACATGCAGTTTTTTTCCTAGGCCACCGAAATACACGTTGTATTGAAAATCTAATTCCACAAATGTGGCTTCGACTCTATTTGTTAATGGGTGTAATTCATGCGACGTCATGGTCACATGATAACGACAATCACGTGTTTCCAGCCAATCAGTTCATAAATTCATGTGACGTCATAGTCGTATCATAAGTACATTCATGTGTTTCCAGCTAATCGGTTCATACGCTTCGCGCTGTTGCCAAAGTTTGCTTTTTGCCCTAAAACTTCCTTTTAAAAAAATTACATATTTGTCAACAA
The DNA here is from genome assembly GCA_019973955.1 of Trichonephila inaurata madagascariensis. Classification (NCBI taxonomy): domain Eukaryota; kingdom Metazoa; phylum Arthropoda; class Arachnida; order Araneae; family Nephilidae; genus Trichonephila; species Trichonephila inaurata. The sequence continues at coordinate 475,188 of BMAV01028171.1, forward strand.
TTATAACGTATCTTAGTAAACAAAATGTATTCTATTTAAAAATACTCTTGCAATATAAGAAATATTTTTAAAGAATATTTTAACTTTTAAATATTTCTACTTAATTGAAACGGTATCTAAATTTTACTACTAAAACAACAAATACAAGTATAATGACAGTTAGTTTTGAATTCAATGGAGAAACGTGATTGTATTTATCATGTGACTGCCATGAATTTAGCCCTTTACGCAAGAATTACTTAAATTTCCCTGTCGATCGCAGGAATATTTCTCCTAGTAAAATTTTGTTTTTAATTAAAACGTTATTCTTATGAAATTGTCACCTATTCTTTCCTTTGGAAAGGATCCCTGATCCAGAGAGGTCAGACCTAAGAAAGATACAAATCAAAGCAAAAACTCGTGTGACAAAAACACCGCTAGGTTATGACATTCCTCCTAAAAATGCTGCTCTCGTCTCCATTTTATTGTCTGATTCAATAAACTGGTAAATCCTCTTTTTTATCTTTATCATACGAGTCATCTCTCCTTCTTCTAGACAATATTTTCTTCGCCCAATAAGGCACGAATAATTCACCTTCGTAGCTCGATATCTTTCAGCTCACGTCCAATTTATAAAAAGTGTCATACATTTCAATTCCCCATCAGAGCATATCATAGTTTTGTATCTCCCCTGCCCTTTGCACTACCCAGCAGTGATGGTTACCAGGTAGCACCGCAGGTAGCAATGTCTTTTCGAAGCCCACAAATGTGCAATAACATTGCTGATGAAGATCATTCCAAGGTTAAGACCTCTGCCGGTTGCAACACACTATGAGGTTGTTATATACAACTTGTCTTTCCCTCTTTTTCCCATATGGGAAGTAACGGGTCGATAAATTACAATTTGGAAATTAGGACACTCCTCACTAGGGATTGCTGGAGAGATTTTTGATTGAAATAAGTTGTGGGGGAAATGGAGAAACATAATTATGATAACAAGAGAGAGAGACAGAAGCAGAAATATATATATATATATATATATATATTATTAAGTTGTACAGGAATGAAAATAAAGAATCAATAGCCTCCTGAAGTAATCAAATATTGCAGAAAAAATGTTTCATTTTTATCTAAGTGATTCTTTGTCTTAATTCTTATGTAAAATAAAACTGATTGTTTTGAAATTGCAGTATTAAAGATCAATATTGATTTCTACTGTAAATACAATCCGAAAAATTTACTGTATAAAAATTATTCATTTCTTATATGAATATTTATTTCATGGGAGACGCATGATGAATTCTCATCAAAGGCTTTATTAACTGTGATTGTGACGAGTATACTCGTCATGGAGAAGTTGCAGGATTCTGTGTCTTGACGAGTATACTCGCCATGCATAAAAAGTAGTAACCATTGGCTATTTAAATTGTAATTTGAAAAAAACAAAACATATTCTCAAACTTCAAAATGTTTAGAATATTTTTTGAAGCTAGGCCAGAGTAAAACAAATGAATAAAGAACGTGAAAAATTTAAGATGAACTCCCATGCATCCCCGTATGCACCAGCTGAAAAAGTCCGCACAACAAATTTATTTATCAACAGTAATAATGTTTTTTAGATTTTAGTCTAAAAAGGGCAAAGACGAAAGTCAAAATAAATAAATAAAAGATTGATAAAATGGTTCTATCAGATATATAGTCAGCCATGGGATCACACAGTAACGTTTAAATTCTTACCTTATAAGTATTTAATTCTTCTTGCGTTTTTCACACAAGTAATATGTATGTAATATATATTTATGTTAACCAAATAAATAAGTATTAGTAATAAAATTGTCAATTTTGTATATAAAAAAAGTAAACCCATCTTTTTGATCCAATATTTTAACAGCGACACTTACTCTGTGATTGACGAGTATATTCGTCATTGCTCGATTTCCGTGACACACATAGTTGCTCGCTATCAAACGGGTGTGCCACAGTTAATTGGTTACGTGCATTGTTACATTACACATTAGATGAGTATATGTAAAAAATGGGAAATCGTCTATTTTTCAATTCCAGTGCATTGTCATCACTACTGGCATAGCTAGTCCTGAATAGGCTCCGTATTAAAATTCCTTCGGGTCCTTTTTTGGAAAAATGAGACTATTGATAACTTATTGTTATTTTTGCTTACACGTGTTGAGGTCCCAGTAGCTTGGGGTCCCGTATCATTGGTATGATTGATATGACGGTAGCTAAGCCTATGTGTGTGTGTGTGTGTGTGGTCAACAATTCTGTTCAATTTTCTAGATTTAGCTTAATGTTGATGCTAAAGCACACACACATCTCCTAACTAAAGTTCGAATAACCCCTTTCTCCAAAAAATGTATGTGAAAACACTGAAGAAGTAATAACTTAAAAAAGAAAAAAAAAGATTTTATAACATTTTAACGATAAAAAAAATAAAGTATTAGAAAAAAACTAGTAATCTCATGATAAAAATAGCCAGATTTAGCATGCAAATATTCATGAAGATTAAACTTATAAATTATTTAATCTTGCTTTAATCTTAAAATGTTAAAAAAACTTAAGAGATAATAAGATTAACTAGATGAGGATGACTAAAGAAATGTTTTCGAAATGTGAATATAATGAATCCTTCATAGCTAAATTTTGTAAAGATGCTTCTTCATTAAACATTCATGATCATATCTTTTTTTAGTGTAGTTATTCATTTATGACCACTATTTTTACAAGATTATATTTAAAATTTATATTTTTAAGGCAATCTCTCTTAAAATTTTGTTTATAGTTCCTTGAGATCAATACTTTTCTCCGCAATCATGTGTTAACTTCTCTCATTGCATAGTCACAGTTGTAGTCTTTGTAATGTCGGGTATGTGTTTTTCCATGCGGTCTATTTTTAATCGCCAACTAATTAGAGCTAATTACTAAAGAAACATTCATGTTCATACAAAGGCATCATTGTACATTTTGTTATCAACGCTGACCAATTACAAAATTTTATAAATATTGTAATATTTTTAATCACTTCCAGGAATATTTTAATTTTTCGAATATATATAATTTCAGTGTAATTTAAAAATGAAATTTGTATTGACTCTTTAGATATATGTGAACTATGCATCATAAGTCAGCTTATAGTAAACACTTTATAATTTTTTCGGTCGTCCCTGTTGTTTATTTTTACAGACATAATGCTTTTTTTACACTATATAATCTTATTTTTGGTCATTCTAATATTTTGAATTGGACCAGTAAAAAACTATGTCATTTTGAAGGCGAGGTGCTTAAAATATACACAACTTAATGTATTTCAACAGCGGCCAACTTAAGTAAGCAAAAATATACGAAAGCATTTGCCATTTAGGTTTCTACTCTTGTTTTCCGTTTAAAATAGTCGAAATGGTTGGAAAACGTAGTCGCAATAAAAAGTCTACTTTCTTTTCGTTCCGTTACACAAGTCAACATATAACATTTAATGATAGCCGGAGAATGAGCTCCTACAATTTGATTTTTTAATATCTATAGCAAAATTCAAATAAAACAACCCTTTTTATACAACTAAAAGACATTTTAAGTTTAAGAGCTTATAATCGAGATTAAAGGCCTATTTATTTTTGAAAAGTGTTGCCATTCAAAAAGAGGTAATAAATTAATATATAATCTAAATTTACTTTCGGAAACGTACGTAATTGAAATAAATAAGATATGAATTTAGAAACGATATTTATAAATCAAAATCTGCATGTTTTTAAGGGGAAAAAAATCCATTGAGACAGAACGCGTATGGTTTTTATGAAATAAATTGGTCACAAATAAAATACTGAGCTGAATATTTTTATAGTTCATTTATTGAATAACTCTCTAGAGATGAGAGAGAAATATTAAAATTTCAAAATAGATACTTCAGTATCTATAAACATAGCAGGCTAAGATTAACCACCAGGCTAAGAATTGGGGTTAAACCCAATTTTTATAGCAAGCCAACTTTCTTTCTGTTTATAATAGTGAACGAGATCCTAAAGATTATAACGGATAGATATTTAAAATCCATTATTAATTGTGAAAAAAGGCACATACCTAAAAAGTATTCGAAAATGATTAGTTCTCCTGTCGATTTTAAACAACAAAACCAAATTATTGCTAGATTCAGTGATCCATAAGCAAAATCAGTCTTCTAAAAGGCCATGTATGTATGTGTGTAAATGTAGGAGGCGAATTTCTGGACTTAATTATGTAACTAAAAAATCAAATAGCTAATTGAATTTCGTAACCGCAGCAAAATATGTTTCACTATTCTAAATCTCCGTAAGATGTCGTGGTTGACATTAAAACTGGTACCTATAACTCTTTATATTCACGTCACAATTAAAATAGCACATCAGTAGATAGGTTCAAAGCACATAAAATATATTTCTTTTTCTGATTATTTTTTTAATCCATTAATTGGATTATTTTGAATTTATATGCAAATGTAATTATAGAAAAAAAAATTTACAACTTTTCTTTACATCTCTAATATAAATTTAACGAATATCCAGTTAAAATAAAATATTTGGAGGTTTAAATTCCTTCGTTAAAAAACAAAAACAGAAAATAATTACAAAGGAAGCTGAATGCTTTCAATACATGTGCTTTGAATTTCAGAAGTAGACGAATTTAAATCTCCGCGAAAGATACATTTCAAAAGTATGCGAATACTACAGCTTTTCATTCCAAACTATTCACACTTTCAAACATTCTCGAGCTATGTAATAAATCATGTCAAGACCCAAGTTTGAAATGAAAAGAATGGTAAATATAATCTAATCACGTTTTCTTGAATAGCATAAAAAAAGGGGGACATTCAGTTTATTTTTCTGTTAAAGCGATATCCATAAACATTTCTTGTGATTGAAATTTATTTTTCTTGCAGGAAAGGAATAATTCGAGAAAAACTAAGTGGTTAGAAATATACCTTTTTTAGATTGCTTTAAATGAATTTTTAATCTTTTCATATTCAAACCAACTGTCGATTCGATTAAATTCAAGTATAATCTAAATAAGGCGTTTCTTTTTTTTTTTTATCTACTTAAAAATTTATTTCAAAGTATTCAAGCATTGAAACTGTAAAAAGTTTTTATATTGCAACATGTCTCAATACAAATTACCGCATCAGTACCCCCCCCCCTTCTCTCTTCATTGGTGAGGGGCCACGGTAGCGTAGTGGCGAAGGTATCGGGTCGTGGCTGGCATGTCACGAGTCCGAGCCCAGTACCATTAAAGACCCGCCGTGTAGGGGAGCGATGCACGTTAAATCTTTCAAGAGCTGAAACGTCCTCCCGTTGGTGTGATGTGGTAGTTAGGAAAAAGGGTGCAGGCTCAGGTGTCGTCCTCGTCACTTGACCATGGTTCAAAATTACGAGGTCCGTTGCCAAAAGCCCACGAGCAGCAAAACAGTGCTACGTTAATATTCACTCACTCACTCTTCATTGGTGTTCGCGTTAACCAAGTGGTCATGATCACGAACCCATGGGGCCAAGAATTGTCGAATCGCGGGTTTAAGTCCTAGAGTCATTGAAAATCCAACGTACAGAGAGGCTGATGCACTTTAAATCTGTCTAGGCTCAAAATCCTCTCGTTGGCAATTGAGTGGATATTAGGAGAATGGGGTGCCATCTTTAGTGTCGACTTCGTCACAGGATCATGGTTCAAAATTACGAGGTCCACTGTCTGAAGTCCTTAACGCTGCTTTAGAGTGAGACGTTAATAAACACTTCCTCCCTATACTCCATTGATATACGAGTATAAATGCAATGAAGTACCTTCTGCACAAAATCTATCACATAGATTCGTGGCCAGTAATATTTTGGTCAAACTGCGTGTTCGAGCAATGGCTTTGCCATCATGTATGTTAAGTCAGTTAGGGCTCAAAGTCCTCATGTTGTCCGCAAGTTCAGATGTCGATTTTGTCACCTGACCGAAATTCGAAATTCCGAGTTGTATTGACTGTGGTTGCCAGTCCTTCGGGGGGCTGCGGTAGCCCAGTGGTTAAGGTATCGGATCATGGCAGGCATGTCATGAGTTCGATCCCAATACCACTGAAGACCCGCCGTGTAGGGCAGCGATGCACGTTAAATCTGTCGAGAGCTGAAACGTCCTCCCGTTGGTGTGGTGTGGTAGTTAGGAGAGGGGGGTGCCAGCTCAGGTGTCGTCCACGTCACTTGACCATGGTTCAAAATTACGTGGTCCATCGCCAAAAGCCCTCGTGTAGCTGAACAGTGCGACGTTAATATTAACTCAAACTCAAACTCAAGCCAGTCCTTCGGGTCATAGTAGCGAACTCGTGATCGGCATAGTCGAATCATGAGCTTGAGTCCTGGCGCCATTAAAGACCCTCTATATTGAGCATCTCCTTAAATCTATCAAGGATGAAAGTCCTCACGTTGGCATGTTGTAGAAATTTAGAGAGTGGGATGCAGCTCAAATGTCGAGGACAACATTACAAGATCAATCCTCAACAGCCATTGTGTAGCCTCAGTATGAGACTTAAATCAAAATGAGGGATCAGTAAGTGCGTCGGATTTTATTAATATCGCTTTATGAAGCAACACTAGGGCACCCCCTCTCTGAATTTCCACACCACTCCATGGGAGAACTTTGAGCTTCGACACAATTAATGTGCATCCGCCCCTCTACACGGCAGGCTTTTAGAGGCACTAGGGCTCGAACTCATGACACGCTGGCCACGAGTCCATGATCTCGACCTCTAGGCTATCGCGGCCAAAATCAAAATAACGGACCTACGAGTCAAGCAGAAATAGAGTCCGAATCTTTGAATGGAACACCCTCTAACACTCCCTCCGTTTGCTTAACATTTTAAAAACTATAACCAAACGAAAATATATTACGAATATATATTCATTTTAGGCCGAGTGATAGCGTATCGCTATCTGCAGTGGGTCGATAAATGAGTACCAAGCTTGCTTGGGGACTTAAGCACAGAGGGTCTCGCTTCAGACTGACCACCTGATCGGGACATCTGCTCATGCACCTCAGCGCCCAATGGTCATGTATACTGGGATGGGCACAGTAGGCCCTGGCCCTCATGGGCTGTTGCGCCACTTTGAGTATATATTCATTTTCCACTTGATTAAGATAAATATATAATTAACTTCTGAGAAACTTATAATTTGTCAAAGAATATTCACAATTAAAGTACTTTCAATGGAGCACAATTCAAAGCTTTAAGTAGAAATAAGCTTATCACGGTCAGTATGCATTGTAACTTTGAATCACGGTTAGATCCAGAGATTAATACCTGCGCAGACACTCTGTTCTGAACGCCGCGTCGATGTGAGTAAAGACAGAGTACATCGGGCAAACTATATACCTTAGCATTTTAAAGGAGGAGAACCGATCCTGTAACCCGTGAGTTATTTGTTCTTTACTGAACTAACAAAGCAAGTTATCACGATCTCTCGATAGTTTATATTCCTACTATTTTTTACTCAAATTTAAGATTAAACAAGAAATATATATATATGTAAAAAAAAAAATAAAGTCAATTCCTACTTAGGCCAACAAAGAAAAGTTTTATTTTAGTTACTTTTTATTAAACAATTACGATTAATATAAATATATATGACAGAATCACAATATTAAGTGGCAAAATAGAAAGCAAATTTCCTTGCAGTTTTCCCATTTTCCTTCTATATAAGTTGTTGGGCTCTTTTTTTGTGTCTCTCACTCTACTTATTCATTAATTAAGTTTAATTATTCTAATAAAATAGAGAGTAAGAAGAAATCACATTCTCAGAAATTTGGCCATCCCAGGTGGGATGCGAACCCACGACCTTTGGATTAGAAGTCCAACACACTATCCATCGTGCTACAGGGGATACAGAAAACGAGTTTCCTTTCTATATAAGCTGTTGGACTATTATTTTTGTTTGTTACTATTTATTCATTTTTTAATTTAATGAATGAATTAAAAAATATTTGAAAAAACTGTATTAACAACAAGTGTCATCCACTACAAGCTTAAAAAAATGTATTTGAACTTCAGTGGTTGAAAAAAAATATTTTATTAACGATTGAAATTTTGAACAAGAGATATATATAAATAAATAAATATCGGGAGTGTGTGAACTAATTGTAGGAATTGAAAAATTAACCGCGGAGCATCCATTAGGCTATATTAATTGGCTAAACTGCATTTAATGCTTACAGCAAGGAAAGGCTGCTCACCTCTGACCTAAGGGTTGTGAATTTATTTATATTTTTAATAACCTTTTTCACCATCTTTTCAATAATATATCAAAGTATTTATTTTTCACTTCACTAATGACAAGTTCAGAGACCTGCAGAAGCAGAAAAAAAAAATGAATATTTTATACATGTAATTGGCAAAATAAATTTAATCTTTCGTTCAATTATTTTGAAATGTACGACAATATCATTAACAACCAATTTTGTCCAAAACTGATATGATGAAAGACAACATATATCCGTTCACATTCATAAAATGCTAAGGTCCTTTATGGAGCAACGACCTCGTTTTTAACTGTGTGTGTCACCCCTCTAAAAGTCACTCTCCTAACAAAAAATACAAAAATTTATTTCTGCAACAGTGAATATCATTCCGACTGCGAACGGAACGAAAGATATACGACGCGTCTTTACATTCACCAGAGAAACAACATTACTCTCGTTCTTTTGCGAAAAGGCCAAGCAATCAAGTGGAAGTGGCAATTGTTTCTTAAACATATGCTAGCCACAAAAAGAAAATGAGAAGAAAAAAAAAATGATGATGACTTTCCTTTCTATAATGCGAAGAATCAGAGAATGGGATAAAAAGTTAAAAGGAAGAAAAAAAAGTTTTATCTTCAAGGTTACTACTCTCTTGGAAAAAAACAATAGGTCCATTCTTAACTCACAGTCATAATTGGAAGAGGTTTTCATAAGGCATAAAAGCACAACAGAAGCTCATAACGAAACTAAATCCCCACTAAAGAGAAGTGTGGCCATATATAAATAAAATCTATTGTGTGTGTGTTTCAATGAGCAACTGGAAATCCGCTGAGCTAAGATCTTTCTCCGTGTTCGAAATTAATAGTTCATTTATAGTTCTGTGTTAAAGAAAGGGGGGGGGGTAAAAAGTAGTTCTTTAGAACTGTTGTTATACTAAAATGGAGTTCAGCTGTTACATTTAAAATGAAGTGAAATACTCGATTTTAGGATCACACATTAAAGGAGGAACTTTCTGCGCTTGGAATAAACTATATAGAGTATATACTATAAACTATATATCTTATTTCTTGAGGACCTAGGCTCCAATGCAAAAGTATCCACTTGCGATCCCTTTAAGTAGACAGTACATAGAATACGTTGCCAAACACTCTTAAAAACGGTAGTCTGTAACAATTAAATGTGCGTGACTCACAATCTCACAAAACTAAACACAAATTAACTCAACCGACTGTCGCCTTTTGACTATATGAGTTCTGATAATATATAGCAATAAGCCTAGACCTAGACACAGACATGATATGATAACGCAATCTTTCCACTTTACCAGTTGGCATATAGTCCAGGTCCAATTGGTCCGTACCTTAAAACGTCCTGCCTATATACATAACCTTTATTTTTCTATAACCTCAGACAATAACCTATTAAGATCTCAGTTAAGGCCATGTCGATCCTTGAAACAAAACCGATTCTAGGTTGTCGTTCCCCCTCGTGGAAAAGCCTAATGTGCCGCCTTTCTAGAGAATTTTTCATATTTGACCTAAACGGTGACGTTATAAACTCATCTACCTGTATGATAGTATAAAGTAAAACTTTAATGAAAGTGAAAATAAACACAAAAGTCACTTGTTTCTTCTATTTTGTTTTTCTAAACTGCAAGGCTCTTATTAAATTGAAAATTTTTAATTTTCCCAAATGCTTATTGAATTCTAACACTCCTATGTCGTAAGTAATATTAAACCATAATAGATATTTTAGTAAAGCGACTTTCGCAAAATTAATTTTTGAGAAGCCTTTATTAAGCATCGATCCACAGTGCGCCGCCAGTATATCTAATAAGCAAAAAAAAAAAAAAAAAAAAAAAAAAAAATTCTTGCGGTATTTCCAGTTCTGCCACGAGTTTTTCCACAAAATGAAGGATGTGTATAAAAAATAGACATTATTGGACTATGGACCAGCACACTGCCTGTGCCTTCTATTTTTTTTAAACTGTGCTATGTCATCGGGAAATCAGGACTTATTTTGATTTTTCAATAAATGTTTAAAATTCAATATATTTATTCGACATTATAATTTTATTTTGAGATACTCGCAAAGAAAAAAAAAATTGCTTGATTGACAGACACTGCTATAGGCCTGCGGCTGCCCCGTGCTTTGGCCGCCCACGTCGCTTCACGCTCTTTACACTTGGTAGGATTGGCACTGCTTTTAAACATAAAGAGAAATTCGATTAAGTTGTAAGTGTTCATTAGATTGGAAATGTATAGCAGAGAAGATGTTCATCTGTATTCAAGTGGTAGACCACAAAACCTCTGAAAGTCGTAAGGAAAGCAAACATGAATATGACGAATTATTTTCAGCCATCACACACCCACTACATTTTGTTTCTAAATAAAATAAAGTCCATTTTATTTCTATACAGGGGTCCTGGGGGTTTTCTCTAAATCATTTATAACAAAATCTAAGATAGTGAAGAAGAAATAACAGGGAGAAAATCCGAATAAGGAGAGTCACAAAGCTATAAAGTACAGTCTTCTGACTGAATGCGGAGAAGTGAATAAATTCATCACAAGACACATTACAGCCTTATAAGGTCTGAAGAATTATGAATTTTACACATGTGTGTGGTAATATAATTCATTTTTAAGTAATGAATATTTTTAGCTAGTTTTAATAAAATTTTGCTTAATGTGTCTTATTTTGACATAAATAAATTAGCATGACCTTATTAGATAATAATCACTTTATCATTACGCTCTTAATGATGTTCTCCAAGCTCTTGATTAAAACATGTGTATTAAATGATCCATAACTTTAATTAAACTTGTAATGAAATATTCCTCTTCCCACTTTTAAATGTTGAGACTGTTGGTTTATTATTGCCACAGTATATTTTCTAATAAATTATTTTCTTCTGCTCATATATATACGAGAGGAAAAGGACAATGACGACACTATATATTTTCTTTAAAAAAAAAAATAGATATTTTATGGGTAAAATGACTGTCATTTTAGAGTAAATTAGCTGGCTAGATATTATTGCATCTCATGCAAACACTGTAAATAATATCATTAGTTGATAGTTTTATAGGGGGTGTGAAAGATCAGTGGCGACTAAAAATTGCCAGTATGAACTGTGAATTAGATAATGAGATAAGTTGTGACTAATAAGCAAATGTGAGACAACACAAGAGAAATGTCATTTATAAATGTAAATGAAACTCAAGTGTGAGTTAACATTTAAAATGAAAATCGCATTCTTCCAAATCGCTCTCATTATGAGTAAGACCCAAATCTTCAGTCCCTGGAAATTATGAGTCAAAGGAAGAAATGACGATTCATTGAGTTTTTGTACTTGCGAAATAACTTTCAAATCTAGTAAGAAAGATACAAGATAAAAAATATGCGAGGAAAATAGAACATGTGTGTGTGTTGGAGCAATCCAATACAAAAAACATTGGTTTATATTTATAAATATTTAGTAATACAATTTTTATGATACGTAGGCTCATAGAGAGTTACATAGGGTCTTGCCGAATTCGAACGACAGAGGGGGGATAGTAAGAAGAATGGAAATGACAAATAACCGTAGAACATGGGGTCGCAAACCACGTTTAGTCGGTGAAAATCGCAATAATACCGGGTGTTTCAAAAGTCACGCACATCAACCTTTGTGGTTGAGTTTTAAAGACAGATGAATTATGTTAACAAACAGAATAAAGGACAAAAACAAAGGTTGAAAGGTGGTATCTTTATTGTCAGGTGTCAGACATTGTAAAATAACAGTAAATGTTCAAAATAATGTCCGTTTTCCTGGACACACAATCGAACTCTTTTTACCGGATTAATCGACACTTTACGAAGAACGTGAGAATTAATGTCCGATATTGCATGAAGGATGTTACTCTTTTCATCAAACGTATGGGGATTATTCGTGAAGATTACATTTTTCAGATATCCCCAAGGGAAAATTTCTGAATTGACAAGTCCGGTAAACGAGCTGTCCTTTAGAAATGACAAGATCATCGAAAAATTCAGTTAAAACGTCCATACTGTCCCGTGATGTGTGACAAATTGCCCCGTCTTGCTGCAACCAAACGCGTACCTTTCATCACTTTCAGCAAGGATATGAATTTTGTAATGATGTTTATGTAGACGGTTGGTCTTTTCAATGGACTTCTTTGTAAAGCGGTCTCCACATCTGCCACTTTCGTTTTCATTATGAATGTTCTACCCGATGGCTTCCTGTCTACAACCAATCCTGTGTCAAGTAACCGTTGCACTAAAAGTGTTATCATTGATGCATTTGGCACTGTTTCACCTAGATGTTTCTGCTGAAATGTATTCATCACACGGCAATGAGATTTTACAGCGAAATAAAATTCCACGATGGCTATCTGCTCATGGGAAAATATCATGCGCCTTCCATTGTGCTCTACTGACTACAACTGACAAGTATTTTAAAACTGTTCCTTGTTTCTGCATGTCACAGGGATATGGATCTGCAATAGATCCTCCATCCCCTATCTGATAAGTATTTTGGCGCTGACAAGTGGAAAACCTGAGTGGGAAGAACAAAGTTCACTGAGTTTGGTAGGGTAATGCAAGCGAATGACGTCACACAGTCTGGATGGTATTTTGAAACTGATGCCTGATACGTTCAAAACTTCTTATGATGGGGTCTCTGTTGCCAACTAGTGAAAGAAATATCAACCAACCCTTTTGGTTTTTAAACAAGGCTTACCATGTTGATGTGCGTGACTTTTGAAACACCCGGTAGTAACCGTTGGGAGGGCAATGTGCCAATAATGGGAGGGGGAGCGCACCTGCTTCCCGAACGCCTCAATGGCTCAAAGTATCTTGTTTTCCTATAGCAAGTCCTCCCAGAGTTGCTGCAGGGAATACCGGCCACTACTCACCAGAGCGTGTGGTTTATGCATGATGGTGAATCAGCAAATTTTTCGATTGTAGGACGTGTCCATCTTCATGCTGCCTTTACTGGAAAGTGGATTGGACTAATTTTGCTGTAGCAAGACCTTCCTGAGTTGCTGCAGGGAGTACACCGGCCACTGCGCACCATAGCGTATGGTTCATGCATGATGGTGCCCCAGCACATTTTTCGATTGTGGGGTGTACTCACCAGCATGCTGCCTTTACTGGGAAGTGTATTGGACTAGTATTCCTATCGCAAGTCCTCCCGGAGTTGCTGCAGAAAATACCGGCCACTGAGTACCAGAACGTGTAGTTCATGCATGATGGTGCACCAGCACATTTTCCGATTGTGGGCGTACTTATATCCCTACTGCCTTTTCTGGGAAGTGAATTTGACTCAGTGAACCTATTACTTGGTATCCACCCTTCCCGGATTCAATCACTTGGATTTTTTTCTGGAACCCCCTGAAGTCGCTTGTGTATGAGATGCCGGGGGGCTACAGTGGAGGATCTCACGGCACGGATCGTTGTCGCTTCGAATGACATCGTCAGCACACCGGATTTGTTTGAACGCGTCCGGCAATCCTTCGTCCTTTGAAGTCGGCTGTGCTGTGACCTACGTGGTCACAACTTGTAGCAATTCCTCTGACAATCACTTGTCGTTGTATTTCTGACGTCGAGCTGTGATGCATTGTTCGTATTGTAAATATGTTTTAAGTCTAATAAATGTATTTCTTGCCACTTGCCCCTTTTCATTCCATTCGTTTCAATAATAAAAAATTATGAATATTTACAAGAATATTCATGTTTTTAAGGATCAAAACGGACGCTTGGATTAAATTTCTGAACTATTCTTTCGTTGTATTTCTTATTCATGATTGAGATTTTAATACTCCATCGTAGTTTCTTTCAATATCTTATTTTACCCACCAAGTTGAAAATTTAGTTTCAAATACATTCTACGCATTTCTTTGTGATATTATTTATAAAAACAGGAATTTTTTCTTAGTGTGTGTGTCTAAAGTGGTATATACAAATATAAATCTACGCTTTATAAGTAGTCGGTATGTACTGACAAAAATGATTTTGTGTGTGTGTGTAAAATTGGAAATTTTCAATATAAAATAATCAAAAAATCACATAAAATTTCAACGATATTTACTGCAGTAAGAGCTCGTTATATGTCCAATAGATATAGCTATTTATTTAATAGATATCTATGAAAATAATATGACGTACAATGTAGGAAAATCTTGTTTAAAAAGTGTATTAAAACCAGTCCAGATGAAAATTTTTTTTTATATCTGCTATTGTTGTAACCCAACATAAAAAAAATCAAATTTGCTACAAACAGCAACATAAACGAAGCCGAAGGATAAATCATACCGTAAAGTCAGGCGTATAACACGCACTTTTTACACAAAAAAGTAATATAAAAAAATTTTTTAAGTCAATTCCTACTTAGATCAACAAAGAAAATTTTTATTTTAGCTACTTTTATAAAATAGTTACAATTCATATATATATATGACAGAATCACAAAATTTCGTGGAAATCAATTTTTTTTTAATTATCATTAAAGTATCGTATTGTCCTCCAAAAAACAATCGTTTATATAAAATTTCAGTTCAACTGAATGCTTTAAATCGTGTGAAAAAATTTTTTTTTTAAAGTTTTGACCCAAGTCGCTAAAAATGATGCCAACGTGGCTGTATTTATAATTCTAACTAATTAGTTTTAATCAATTAATTTTTGTTAATTATAATTAAATTACTGTATTGTCATCCAAAATAATCATGTATATAAAATTTGAGCTCAATTGAGTGCTTTAAAATGTATTTTATTAACGATTGAAAATTCCACTAAGATAAATGAATAAATAAATATAGAGAGAGTGTGTGAGTTAATAGTAGGAATTGAAAAATAAGATCGCGAAATTTACGGATGCACGTTATACGCCGGGTTTATAAAAATGATAGCTTCAAAAAAAAAAAAAAAAAAGAAAGAAAAGTGAAAAAAACTAGACTTCTACATAGATTCGAATACAGTTGAAATGACATATCTAATGAACTTAAAAGGGTTGTAGTTATAAAAGTATAGTATTTTTTCCAAATCCTGGGATGTGACGCCTCGAAGAAATTACTTCAGAACATAATAGTATCGTATACTCACATTTGAAGTTTCTTCGTAAAAAAAGGGGTGCGCGTTACAGAAAATATACCTTAAACTTAAAAAATACAGCTTGAAAGTATGGGTTGCGCGTAATATGCAGGATTTTACGACAATTATTTGGTAGCTTTTTGCGGAGGACCTTGTAATATTGAACCATAGTCAAGTGACGAAAATCATACCCGAGTTGCCACTCCCTCTCCTCACTTCCACATTCTGCTAACGTAAGAACTTTGAGTCCTGAAAGTTTAACTTGAATCAGAGCCCCACTAAGCGATGGGTCAAAATTGCTATTAGGACTTGAATCACGATTCAACTGAAACAACACCGACTTTAAGTTCACGACCAAGCTTACAATAATGCTATATATGGGTCTACATTTGATATATATCTGTCTGATAACTGAGCTTCAATTTGAGATTCTAGACATCAAGTGATTCTTTTTTTATTCCAGTCAATTTAATCACTGTATACATGAGACATCACAGGACTCGTAACGACTGAAAAACGGCAAGAAGCTCTAAAATATATATAGAACTAACACGATTTTCTACTTCCACACTTTCAACAAAGATTTACGTCCAATAACACAAGCTAATGAAAGTGACAGAAACCAGCACATCTCTTAGCAATGGTAACAAGATCCGCCATGGAGGTGCCAGGAGTACCGAAGATCTTATACATCACCTAGCGGGAAGCGTAACGTTAATTGAGTGCGGCAGGCAAACTGATTGCTCTCTGAGTTTTCTCGTTAGGTTTGGCTTTTGGCACTTTAACCACGGTTATCTCTTGGGGGCTTTTGCTGAATCTCTTAGGATGGCAATCAATCATTTATGATGAAAGCAGTGCGGATGGAAAGAGACGAAGGAGCTGTTGAAAGATGGAAGTGGAGAACTGCTTTAAAAAGTTTTTTTTTTTTAACCGTAAGGAAAAATTGTCGTTTTGTTTATATTTACTTTCGCTTAAAAGAGATACGATAACGACGGAGTACCTCTACGAGTGATATGCGAGACTGTTCAATATCAGGTTCACCATAAGGATTTATTTAATTCAATGATGTACCATATTTTATAACTGGATGTAAAAACTATTAATATAAACGAATGAATAGAACCGTAAAATCCGGGGTATAACGCGTACTGGTGCATAACGCGCACCTATACATTCAAGCTGCATTTTATAAGTTTTAGGTGTTTTCGCCATGTAACGCGCACACCCTCTTTTTTAAAAAGTACCTGAAATACATGTGTGCTGTGCTATTCTGTTTTTGAGTCATTTATTCGAGGTATTATCTCAGGCTTTTGAAAAAATAGTATACTTCTAGGAGTACAACCCTGTAAGTTCATAAAAAATGTCATTTCTTTTAAATAAACAGTATCGGGATACATTTAGAGGTCCAATTTTTTATATGTTCCTCTCTCTCTTTTTTAAAGCTATAATTTTTATATCCGGCGTAAAACGCGCGCACCCGTAAATTTCGATCTTATTTTTTGTGTCAAAAGTGCGCGTTATACACCAGATTTCACGGTACTTAAAAAGTACGTAGTGTATATATATATATATATATATGCATATTAAAACCAGTATTTTTAAAACAATAAAGGCTAGGTAAGCGCATATTTATAATTTTTTCATCAAGACATGAGTTAATTCATCTAATAAATCAGAAACCTCGAAATTAAATTATTCTTATAATGTGCACAACTCTAAATGAAAATATTTAAATATCTTATAATATGAATAAAAATAAACATTTGGATTATGTTTAAAATTCAATATTTTTACAAGTATACTTGGCTAAAATATAAGAATATAAATGAGAGATTACTACAATATAAGAGATTCTTCGTGGCTCTGTTTGTGGTACGAGCATTGCAAACGTTGAATAGTGGGTTGTATAGGTTATATAGGGAAATAACGGTGCTATTTGTAACGGTTTCTCTTTACTTCGCATAGAATGAAATGACCGCAATAGCCTTATGGTTGTGGTCACGAATTCGTAAACAGCGTTGTCGAATCGCGAGCTCGAGTCCTGGTGCTATTTAAGTCCTACCGTGTAGAGAAGCTGAAGCGCATTAAATCTGAGCCGCGGTAGCCTAGTGGCCATGGTCACGAACTCGTGGCCGGAATGTCGCGGGCTCGAGTCCTGATGCCACTGAAGTGTCGCCATGTAGATGGGGTGAATGCACGTTAAATATGCCAAGGCTCAATATCTTCCCGTACGTGTGGTAGTTAGGAGAGGGGGTACCAGCTCACAGGTGTCTTCCACTTCACTTGACCGAGGTTCAAAATTGCAAGGTCTGTCGCCAATAGTCCTCGTGTTGTTTTATAGTGCGACATTTATATAGCTCTCACTCCCTCACTCACTCCCGTTAAATAAGTTGTGGCCCAAAATAGTGTCGTTGGCGTTGTTTGGAAAGGAGAAGGAGTACTATGTCAGGTGACGTCCTCCTCACTTGATCGTGGTAAAAAACTACAAGGTCCTTCGCCAATAGCCTCATGTTGCTTAACAGTGCTACATTAATAAACATTCATTCACATAGAAAATTTGGAGAAATAATCATATATATATATATATATATATCATCCTTCTCTACAAATGGCCGTATATGACAGTAGTATATCTCCATTCTATATCTCTAAAGGAGAGAATCTTAAAAATCTTTTTGTTTCGTGGGTCTATTTGCTAATAAAGTAAAAATCGGGGGGGCCGCAGGGGGGCCTTCTCAAATAATTGTTTGGGAATACGTTTTAAACACTTAAAACTGTCGACTCTTAAACACTACAGTTTAATATTTAAATAATTACAAAACATTTTGCTATTGTATAGTAGTAAAAAAAGATTTTGAAATTTAAGTTTATCATATTTGTAGAAAAAAGTTAGAGATATTTAAAAAAATAAAAATATCATTAAGAGAAAAAAAGAGAAGCTGAAAAATTCAAAAGGTAAGACTAGATCACACACATGATGTTGAGTGGGGCTTTACCTAGCAAATCTGGACGCAGAAAGAGAATCTAAGTTAGGAATTTGAACATTCGTGAAAAAAATGGTGCACATAAGAGGTATCAATCTGATAGGCCGTCATAGACGGCCATGAATTTACTTTTGCTAGATCAAAAAATTTCCAACTATTCAGAGGTCAGCTCATCTTTCAGCATATTCAAAGTGTTGACTAAGTGAAAAAATTAAAAATTCTTATTTCAAGATAAATTTTTTTTAAATATGCGAAGACAGGATCAATTAAAATATTATGACATTGGACAAAGTTTGGATCTGTGGTATACAGTTGAAATTAAGGAGTTATCACTATCACATAAAAGTTAAGGACTGATTTCCGAATAATTTGTCTAATGAAAAATATTTTGCTTTGTTTTGAGATTGTTTAGATTTAGAATTTTTCTTAAAATAATATTTTGGGAGCTTTCAAATAAATTAATATTTATCTTTGCCATCTCAAATAGATTTTGCCTTTCACGAATTCTTTCTAGTGTGCTCATGCATAATATGCATCAGGGGTGGCCAACTCAAATAACCTCGCGGGCCACTTCGGAAGAACTTTAATATAAATCTTTATATTAATAATATATGTATATAGAGTGGGCCACAAAAGTGTTCGTAGACTTGCAATTTCTTATGAAATTTGGTGTTTTCGACTAATAAAAATTAATATATTGTAATTGTAACTTTTTTTATTATATCTGCAACTTGTTCTTAATGGAATGACATAATTAATTTTTTAAAAATAGTATTAACTATTTTTTTAAAAAATTAATAATCACAAAAAGCTACTAAAAAATTACGCCACAAAAGTCTTCGTACACTTAACAAAAAACTCAACTTGTATTTCTTTCTTAATTTAGAACTTAGTAGGATATCTTATAATGTCCACAACAACTTTTTTAAGCTTCTTGGTATAGTTTTAATCAATTTTTTTGTAATTTCTGCATCGATTTTCCTCCATTCTTCTGTGATCATTGTTTTTACTCCATATTTTGTATTTATTTGTCATGTTTTCTTCTTTTTTTTTACATCGAAATCTCACCAAATGTTCTACTGGGCTAAATAAAGAGTTTGAGGAGGTGTTTTCAGAATTTGGGGACAGTTATAGAGACACCAGCGGCGTACATTGAGAGCAGAGCGCTTGGCGTCATTACCCTGTTAAAAATTAAGTCGTCTCCAATATCCAAATTTCGTGCAGATAATTTAAAATTTCTTTTTAAAATATTTAAATAGAGCTCATTCACAATACCATAAAAAAATACCAAATTACCTAATTCTGAGGCCTATTTACACCCCCACGCAAGAACACTTCTACCTCCATGTTTTCTGATCCAACTAGATTCTTGAGATTGTTTCATAAAATTCAAAATTGACAGCAAATTGATTGGGATGGCAGATAATTCAACATTTATGGTTCCGATGGGCCTATAATAACTTGTAAATGAAAAAAAGGAGCTTAATCCCATGAATTTATGTGGAACAAGAACTCCTCCACCTCCATGCTTCAGCATTGAAGTGATGATGTTCTGGCGTGGGTGTGTAAATTGGCCTCAGAATTAGGTAATTTGGTACTTTTTGATAATATTGTGAATCATGAGCTCTATTTAAATATTTTAAAGAGAAATTTTAAATTATCCGCACGAAATTTGGATATTGGAGACAACTTAATTTTTTAAAACTGCTCTCAATGTACGCCACTGGTGTCTCTATAACTGTCCCCAAATTCTGAAAACACCTCCTCAAACACTTTATTTAGCCCAGTAGAACATATTTGGTGAGATTCCGATGTAAAAAAAAAAGAAAACATGACAAATAAATACAAAATATGGAGTAAAAACAATGATCACAGAAGAATGGAGGAAAATCAATGCAGAAATTACAAAAAAAACTGATTAAAACTTTACCAAGAAGCTTAAAAAAGTTGTTGTGGACATTATATAAGATATCCTATTAAGTTCTAAATTAAGAAAGAAATACAATATTTAAAGCTAAGTTGAGATTTTTGTTAAGTAAACGAAGACTTTAGTGGCGTATTTTTTAGTAGCTTTTTGATTATTAATTTTTAAAAAAAATAGTTATACTATTTTTAAAAAATTAATTATGTAATTCCATTAAGAACAAGTTGCAGATATCATAAAAAATTACAATTACAATGTATTAATTTTTATTAGTCGAAAACATTAAATTTTATAAGAAATTGCAAGTGTACGAACACTTTTGTGGCCCACTGTATATAATATAAATCTTATAAAAATATATATCTTTATATTATAGTTTTTTTTTGGATCCATTACAAACATTTGTTGGAGTGAAAATTTAATACAGACTGATATATTATTGCTTTCGTTGTTTTTCATGTATACAAACGTAGATAATATAATAATAATGCAATGATCAAATAATGTTAATTTATTTAATGAGTGAGATATCTGTTTCTCAACTCTTTCCTTTAATTTTTGTAAGTTGATCTCAATGCATGTGTATTTGAGTATCATAATTGATGCTGCAGATTTTCGGGCGTTAAATATGAGCACGATTGATGTTTGATAAATTTCAATTTAGAAAAAAGAAAGAGATTCACAGTAACAGAAGCAACGTGATAAAATAATAACAGCTATAGGATTTATTTTTTACAAAAAAAGGAAAAAAAAAATCTTTAAACAAAAATATTGTACAAAATAGTTGAATTTTGTAAAGCTGTAAAGAATCTCGCAGGCCTCAAAATTATTCAAGACGGGCCACATGCGGGCCCCGGGTTGGACACCCCTGATATACATGTACACATAAAATAAAACTTCGAATAAATTTGCATGTTATTGAAAAATAAATTACTTAATTAAAAACACGATGCGATATAGTACGTGATTTTAATACATGTTTTTTTTTTCCCTTTCAGCAAATTAAATATAATTCCAGTTTTTTACAAAATATCAAATTACATCTTAATTTATTTATTTTAGGTGCATATTTTAGATTAAAAATATTTTATCGGAATATAAATAAAATAAGGCCCACAAAAAAGAAGAGATTAAAAAGTATTCAATAGACATATAATCTAAACAAAAAAGCAATAAAATATTCGAAAATCAGAAATCCAACTCTAAAATAAACACTACAACCTAAATAATAATGAAAATAGATACAAATAAATAATACTTATAATTAAATAGCAATAGCAGATACATCTTTATGAATAATAGCAACCAAAGCTTATTGCGCACTCACAGACGCCTTTTATATTCTCGAAAATATGCAAAAATTAAGTACATATTAAATTCAAACAGCGTAGATTAAGCATTACAATTCTTTTTCCTGCGACCGACCTAACATATTTAGAATAATTACAAAAGATGCCAACTTAAGCAACGTAACTTTAACAGACGATTATTTATCAGTAAATAAATTAAAAAATAAAATAAATTAAAGTTTTGCAAATTATTGAATTAAAGCAGACGATAATCATATAAAAGAGAATTTTCAATCTAAACAATATCTGCAGCTGTATAATTTAAATAATTAATTAAAAATTGATTTTTGAAGAATTAAATAGAACTAAATTTATTTTACCAATGCGAAACAATCTTCAAAATTAAACTCCAAACACTGATGGGTTTTAAATGAAAAATTAAATTAAAAAAAAACATTCTGCGTCTATTCTGCAACTTACAGTTTCTAGAATAGTATCTAATAAATGTGCTACAGAGAGAGAGAGAGAGGAAAGGCAATGAAGATGAAAGCAATAGTTAGGGCAGTTAAAATTGATTTCTTGAATGAATCTACGAGAATTATATCTATTTTTTGAAGTTTTGAGATACAAAAAAAGTAAAAAATATATACAGTCAATCAAAAAAGTATTGGGACACACTACCAGTTCATAGATTTTTATCTCTCGTAATATTTTACTTTAACATACAAATGAAACCAAAAAAAGAGAAGTAAACATTATTTTGTTAAATACAAATATTAATAATTTGAAAAAAAAACTCATGCATTAATGCAATAATGGTTAAAATTGAAAATAAAAGAAATCGAGTTAAGAAAAGGGCTCAAAAAAGTATTGGGACACTTCTCAATAAATTAAGAAAAAAAATTCAAACTTAGAATTTAATATCTTGTTGGGCCCTCCTTACTTTTTATGACCTCTCAAAGTCTATTTGGCATGGATTGGATCAATTTTTTGCAAAATGATCTATCGATTTTGGTTCACTCTTCGACCAAATATTTTCTCAAATCCTGCTTGATAGAAATTTAATGCTCATATAGTTTTTGCAGCAAATAATCTCACACATGTTCAATGGGATTAAGGTCTGAACTTTGTGCAGGAATTTTAATAACTCTAGGACAGTGGTAGAGGACTCATTACTTGCAAATATCTGCAGTATGTCACGGGTCATTATCTTGGTACAATTTAAAATACCCTAAGATTCCCAGTTTGCTCGCACTTAACTTTAAATTTCACTTGAATATGTCAAGATAGACATATTTATTCATTATACCATCAATAAAATGTAAGTTCCCGAAACCAGAACTTGCCATGCAGCCCCAGACAATTTGGTCACCCCTTCTATATTTGACAGTAGGCCGAAAATTTTTGACATGCATTGCTGTATTTGATTTCCACCGAACGCTTTACTTGCCATCCCATCCGAAAATGTTACATTTGCTTTCATAAACAAAAATTATATTTTCCCAATATTCTGTTGGCTGCCTTACATACATTTTAGCAAATGCCAACCTAGCTTGTCTATTTGCTTTGCTGATGTAGAGCTTTCTTTGAGATACTCTGCTATGATACTTATGTTTTCTTAAAACATTTCTGACAGTTTCAGGATTTACTGATTTCCTGAACCTACTTTTACATTGCAAAGTCATTTTTAACGCATTAGTTCTTGGATTAATGTGTACTTGTCTCACACAATCCACCTCTCTTTACGTTTATTAAATAACCTTGAACGCCCTGATCTTTGCTTGTTCTCAACACTGTTTGTTTTCTTTATTGATTGATTGATTGAATATTAACGTCGCACTATTCAGCTGCACGAGGGCTTTTTGTTTTCTTGAACCTGTTAATGATGTTAAAAACAGTAGACTTACTCAATTTCAATATTTTTCCTATACAGCGAATTGATTTCGCCTCTTTCCAATGACTTTTTACGAGATTTCGCAAATCAACCAATATATCTTTGTTTCTCGCCACATTTTTTCTATAAATAATCTTATCTGTTGAAACATTTGTGTTTAAACTTCTAGTCTAAAAAAGCAGTGTGAAATTAAATTCTATTGACGCTCTGTATATTTGTTAAATTTCTCATTTCAAAAGTGTCCCAATACTTTTTTGACTCCAGTGTGCCTTTGAATTATATTTGAAAAGCTAGATTAAATTATAATTCTATAATACTAATAAAATTTTCGTTATATACTGTACATCAAATGTTAAAATATTACTTAATTCATTTTGTTTCTGTTTTAATGTGATAAATATTTTTATAAATGGCTTTACAGTTATGCACGCCAAGTGTCCCAATACCTTTTTGAGTGACTGTATATATAATAACACACGTATACCTTAATATATAAGAAACGAAAATTGAAATTTTGTTTTATTATGCTGTGAATACAAACTCTCGCCTTTATTTTTGTGCATTAAAATCGACATAATACTAGAATAATGAGTACCTCTCCCATCTGCAAATCAAATTCACTCAATCCAATAATGTAAATAATTTCATATGAGCTAAAATTCTACATCAAACTATTTCAGAGTATTTTGGTCTAACAATGTATAAGGTGAATCAAAAGTCTTGCCCTGATTATAAAATAAATTTTTTAATACAATAAAGTATATATATATATA
>BMAV01028171.1:499460-537092 GCA_019973955.1 Trichonephila inaurata madagascariensis
GGTACTTACGGGGACATTTGTAAGGAAGACATCATTTTTTGCCGAATTTGCTTCGATTCAAGAGGAAGCCCAATGTGTGCTTTGGTTTCAAGAAACGAAATCGTCCATAAATGTTCAACGTAAATTTCGACATTGTAATGAACTTCAAATATTGCAAACAAGTTTGTGATAATTCATTCGTATAAAGCACAAGACTTGTTTAAAATACACTTGGCGGGAGTTGGAATATCACTTTTTTTTACATTTTCCGAACTACCAAGGGGGATACACGTAGGAATTTACTGAGGTAAATGGTTTTACAAAAAAAAAATTCAATTAGTACTTAGAATATATAAAAAAAAACACAAACATATGTCTAATAATAATATTTGAACACAATAAATATTTATAATCAGGGCAAGACTTTGGGTTCACCTTATATGCTTTAATCATATACACTTAACTATAGAAACCAGCTACATCGTGACACAAACCTGCTTGGAATTCTGATAGCTTCCGGACAAAAGTTTGGCGCAGTTTAGCGAGTAAGTATTAATCTCGCACTGTTCAGCTACACGAGGGCTTTTGGCGACGGACCTCGTCATTTTGAACCGTGTGAACCAAGAGACGAGGACGACACATGAGCTGGCACCCCCTCTCCTAATTACCACACCAAAGGGAGGATTGAACTCTCGATAGATTTAACGTGTATCGCTGCCCTACACGGCGGGTCTTTAGTAGTACTGGGCTCGAACTCATGACAAGCCAATCCCCATCCGATACTTTGACCACTAGAATACTACGGCCACAGGCGCAGTTTAGCCGAAATCGACTCTTACATCAATAAATCATACACTCACTATTATTTTCTGAACCGAACAATTATATTAAAAAACTTTGTGTGAATAATTCCCACCAAAACTTCTGAGACAAAAATAATTTGGCCTAATTCCTCGAAAATGGAAAAATACAAACAATGTTGACAATTATAATGCAATAAGTTTACTTTTTCCATGAATAGTTTTTATAAGCTTACATTAGATTTGTTAGTTCAGTGTTTCTCAAACTGTGGGGCGCGCCCCCCTAAGGGGGCGTGATAACGTTACAAGGGGGCGCGAGCATATTGAAAAGTCGAAAATAAAATATTATTTAAAAATTATTAATTTACTGAAAGTAAACAAACGAAATATTTTCTGCTATAATAAAAAATAAAGTCACATTTACACTGATACAATACACTTAAAAATGTATCAGTTTTGTGCACAATGTATTTTATCAGTAATTTAATTAATTATACTAATAAGTTAAGGACAAGTTTGATAATTACCAGTGACCTCTTGATAATTTGTACGTTCTATAATTAATCCCTTAACTGCCGATTAAAAGTTACACGATTCGCTCCTTATGACACCTTTTTCTCTGTAGATGCGCGTATTTCGATGGTGTTGTTTTTTTATTTTGTGGGGAGGGGAAGAGAAAAGGAATAGATAAACAAATCCTCTGAAATAAGTAAATCCTGCCCAAACACCGTCAAGGTCCTTTTATTGCATTCCAAAGCCATCGGAGAAATTTCATGGTACACAAAAAATATCGTACTTTAGATAGACATATATATATATGTCCAGAAAATTAATGATTAGGCTGAGCGAGACGTTTATATTCGTCCGTGGCACTTAAAAGTTTAAAGTCGTATAATAGCTTTAGCGTCAAAGTATAGTATTATTGAATTCAATACATTGTTATTATATGGAGGGGGACGCGATGAAAATTATGATTGAATATTGGGTCACGAATTATGAAAGTTTGAGAAGCACTGTGTTAGTTTCTTATTCAATATTTTATTTTGAAAAATGACAGTATATTTCTATAAAATTGTGTTAATACGAAAGGTAAATTTGCAGAAAAAGTTTATTTAGTTTGGGAGTGGGTGAGAGTTTGATTTATATAACGATTTTTACCGGTGCTAGTAAAAGTTAAATCTAGTGGCGTAACGTACCCCCCCCCCGCAACCCCTGTATCGCGGAGGGGCCCAAAGCCTGACTGACACCAAGTACGTACCCCTTGTAAGATCCGGCTAAGGCCCCCAAACGGGGGGGGTGGAGGGCTACTATACTCCTTAACGCTACTGGTTAAATCCGAAGCTCAAAGCATACAATAAAATTTAGTCCAGTTTTCGCACGGATAGATGAGTTAACCCTTACCAAACGAGTCCACCAGGGTGGAGCTGCTCTTGAGGACGAGAAATCACGTCGTTAAAGCTAACTAGAACATTTTGCTACTACGCATAAGATATTAATCTTACTAGTCTGCTATTAGACAGCGGGACGAATCAACGGCTCATGAAAAAAAGAAAACGCTCCATGTATCCATTACTAACTGTTTCATCATCATCTCGGTGCGGTGGTTGATCTCAGCGTTGTGTGTTGGTTTAGTTGTTATTTTTCAAAAAAATAAATAAATAAAATAAAATAAAATTCCGCCGGCGTGTCTTAGTCAGCGTGGATGAAAAAGCATCGTGGGAGCAGCTGGACATACAGGTCTCTGGTTACTCAGTAGGAATTGGATCGTAAACAACAGTTTGCCTCGCGCTTGTGTTTCTGGGAAGGACACAGAGTCATGTTTTTATTTCTGGATTTTGTTTGTTTTTGTTCCGAATAGTGTAATTGGAAGGGTTAAGTCGAGAGGAGTAAGTCGTGTGTTCAGGACGAGGCATTTCGTGAATTTAATTTCAGGCTTGAGTGAA
The DNA here is from genome assembly GCA_019973955.1 of Trichonephila inaurata madagascariensis. Classification (NCBI taxonomy): domain Eukaryota; kingdom Metazoa; phylum Arthropoda; class Arachnida; order Araneae; family Nephilidae; genus Trichonephila; species Trichonephila inaurata. The sequence goes on from BMAV01028171.1 coordinate 502,183, forward strand.
GTTTGCAAATAAATGGAATTGTTTACAGCAGGCATATCAAACTCATTTGATGTCACGGGCCACTTGAACTATTTTATATTAAGTTGAGGGCTGCATGTTTTTAATGCTCAAAAAATTTATAAAACAGGATTTTTAGAATGGTTATATTCTATATTTAGAGAACTTAATGTATTATATATTATACATATATAATCGTTTAATATTTCATTTTATTTTTTAAACTATTCATGTTTTATAAAAAAAAAAGTAAAACTTATAATATGAAATACAAATTAATATTACTTTTAGAAGATAGTTGATACCGTTGTTTTTTTTTCAAAGAAAGTCATCAAAATTTAGTTGAACACTCTGAGCTGATGTCACTTTTAAGAAATGATGATAAATGCTGATCATTTAATCTTAACCTTTCTAAATTTTTGTTATTTTTTTATTAAAGAAAAAAGTTTCTCGCATAAAATTAAAGCTTCCAAACATAGCCATTCATTATATGCGTAACAAATTTTATAACATTTTAAGAAACCGATCTACAAATGAATACGTATAAAAACCTAGAGTTTTTTTTTCAACTTTCAAACATTTTTGCTTCAGCGAAAAATCACAATAGATTTCAATTAATTCAATTTGCAAGATTGTATCAATAATTTCAATATCGATAGATAAAGGTGAAGTTAATAAACGAAATTATAATTCAAAATTTTTAAAATCAGAAAATATTTAATCGAATTCCATTTCGAACAACTTAATTTGTGGGTAAGAATATTCTGTACATTTTAATTTAAGGGATTTAATCAATAGATTTTGAAAGCTTTCAAAAAGCGCGAGACAAGTTTTCTCTTTCTGTTTGTAATAATTTGTCTATAATAATTTTTACTTGAAAGCGTTGACATTATCACATAGCATTGTAACAAACTGATTTTTGCCTTTAAGCTTAAGTTAAGTTGGCTTGTAATATCAACTAAGAATAGACTTAGTAACGGTAACGGTTATACATTTACGTGGAACCTTAGAGATAGCTCTATTATCCACTCATCATAATAAATTGAACAGGGAACAATTTGTTGAAGTTACATATAAAAATAGAAAGCAGTCCACATTAAATGCAGCGCAACAACGCTGGTGGAGGGGTGGGTGGAAACCACTCTTCCAGTTGATTTAGTTTCTGTTTCGCTTTCATAGGAAAACGAAGAGAAAATGACGTCACATCTCCATGACAGCAAAGCCCGTCTTTCAACCGTCTGCCGCATCTCGACGGAACGAGAAGAGAAGGGATATATTTCTTTAATAACAAGAATTAAGAGAATAATATTTTTAAGTCCGTTACACGTTACCTCTAAGATAACTGCGTGCAGTTATTGAAAGGAAGTTTTAAATAACCACTTGGAAGAAAAAGTAAGAAAAGGTAGAGGAGTTTGAGATAAGATCATGAGGGGTGAAGTTGTCACACTAAACGCGATCAAAAACTTGCATGGCGCGGGGGAGGGGAATAATTAGAGTGAGTGAAGTCTTGCAAAAGAAGACAACTAGTATAACAATAAAGCTCATATCTTTTTAATTCGTATCAAGACATTCTCATCCTTTTCAGAGCTGGGAAGTGTTGATACGAGTGATTAAGAACTGCTCTAGGTCTCTTAGAAGAGCTAGGAATAGAATTATCGTAAGCCGGGATTTCCCTTTGAGAATAGACTTGTAATATCAACTGGGGCTTTACCCAATGTTCATCTTTCAATGCAGCACATTCATAATTTTTTTGTTACCAAGAAAACGATTTTATTCAGCAACATAAAAAATCGTTTAAACACTTTTTTATGATTCGAAATCCATTGAACTTTCGTATAATATGGTTAACCGATGTAAATTCACATTCTGTATCTTCCGGTTATGAAGCAAATCGACGATGCTAAAGTCTACATGCTGGAATATAGTTAATTTTACTGGCTGTTTTAAAACATGTCCAATATGCAACTACATGCCTAAGAACAGTACAATGAAAATGTTTAAAATTATTATTACCATGCTGTTTGTAATATTGGTCAGGGTAATGTGCACTATTAGTTGCAAGACAATCCAATTTTTCCAAGGAACACTTCATCAAAATTTCCAAACATGCATCAAAAATATGTATTATTCATAATACGTATTCAGAGAGAGATACGACTCGACTATATATTTTATCACCTCTGTTGGTTACAGAATTTCGACTTTAACTTACACTTTTAAAACTTTTTTTATTTGTACCGGATATAATACCGGTTTTTTTCGAATCTAAGCCACCATTGATTCTAAACCGTACTCCAAATTCTCAACGTTTTTGTGAAAAATGAAAAATAGTGTAAAATAGTTTATCGATATCAAATTTTACAAAATTAAAATAAATTTAAAATGGGAACTAATAAGTGAATAATAAGTTATTTTATCAGTATTGTAAACTTTTAATTACCAACCAAAAAATTTCTTTCCCTTCAATTCTAAGCCACATCAGATTTTCAGTAGCATTAAAATTGGGGAAAAAGCGGCCTAGTTTCGAGTAAAAAATATACGGGAATTCCTTCATTTTAATTAAGCATTCGCTAATAAATTCTTCTTTAGTAAATGAGATATCATTCTACTTGTGATTAAAAGAGTGATAATATATAACTAGTCTTTACTAGTTATTGTCTTCAACAAATTTAGGTGGCCACGGTAACCTAGAGGTCAAGGTAACGGATTCGAGACATGAGTTCGAGCCTTGTAGCTCTGAATACACGCCATACAGAGGGGGCCGATGCACGTAAAAAATGTCGAAGCTAAAACGTCCTCCCTTGGTGTGATGTGGAAATTAGGAAAGGGAGGGTGACAGCTCAAGTGTCGTCCTCGTCACTTGACCATGGTCCGCCGCCAAACGTTCTCGAGTAGCTGAACAGTGTGACGTGAAAATGCACTCTTACTCATTCAACAAATTTAGTGAATACTTCTTTCTCATTTTTGAAGAGTCGATTTCAATTCCGACCACTCGTTTAGACAAAATTTCGCAACATATTGGTCATAGTTTGTTTTCTGTTTTGTGGCATGCTGCCTTTTAAAAAATTACATTCTTTAGTAACTAAATTACAGTTTTTGCATACCCGGCACAATATTTTATTCTTGTTTTGGGCATAAAAATCTTTAGTTCATTTTTTCTTACTTTCTTACTCTGTTCTTGAAGTTTGATTATACTTTTATTAAGTAAATTTTAGTTTAATATGAATAGAAACCAAAATCCACTTTCATTCACAAACAATTGAGTAAACACTGTATTTTGTATTGATCATCTTAAAATGTTTTAATTAAAAAAAAAAAATTTGCAATTGCCTCCGCGACGTCACGCTATTCGACACTCTCTGATTGGACATTTCAAAGGGAAATTAAAGTCGCACACACGAGGAATCGTAGTGCGATCTATGCAAATAATATTCATAAATGCATTTATAAATTTTATTTACTATAGTAAAATAAAATGAAAAAAAAATTAAGTATCAAAAATAATTTACATTTAAAGTCTATTTCTATAATTAAATAGGATTTTTTTAAATCAAGAATAGATAACATGTTAATATGTAAATTTTTCAAAAAAGTTTACCAGAAAAAAATTTAAAAATGAAAAAAATCCTTAAAGATTGATACTTAAAATTTTGTAAAATATCTTGGCGGGCCGCAACATATGTATTGGCGGGCCGCGTGTTTGACATGCCTGGTTTACAGTCACTATTATTAAGGTGACCATTTCTTTTACATTGAAAAGAAGGACGCTCAAACGCGAAAAATTTAAGAAAAAGTTACAACGTAAATATATGAAACATTTCATGAATTCAAACAAAAATACGTTAATTACGCATGCATTCCTTTTAATTATTTACTTAAACGAGTATTTCCCATGAAAAAAAAATTTTTTTTTGTCAATATATCATTTTCTAATACATCGGAAATTTCGGAGCAAAAAATATTCTTCATACTGAATTTTACGGTAAATACTGCAGCTAAAAAATCAACACACTCAATCTTGATTTCTCACTTGCCCTAAAATCATTACCAACTGAAAAAACTCTTTCAAATTCTGCATTATAGTTCCAGGGAAAAAAGCACAACGTAAATTAAACAAGAACTAAATTATCATATGGAATGTGTTCATTTTTTAAATGTTTAAGTATTTCCTTCCATCTTTTATCGATTCCAGCATGCTGATATTTTATATTATTCCAATTTATTAGAATTTAAATATATAGATCCAGTCTTCTCTAATTTCTTCTAACAGACAATTGTCATTGATTTTAAAATCACGCCTTTCTCTTTCGATAAAATCACAACACAATTTTCTATATCTGCCCAATTTACTTGTGATGAAGTAAAAAAAAACACCATTGAAGACTGTTATTTCCTGTGATATCTGTTTCAGACCATTCTTCGACATATTGGAAACATGTTTGGTTCATCTCTGAATAGTGATTAACAGATCAGTTTTTTAAAATACTGAAAAGGAGGACAAATAGGAGGATACTTTTCGAGGAAGGACAGAACCTATAAAAGGAGGACGGTTGGTCACCTTACTATTGTATACAAAACTACGTTCTTTTTAATGTGATATAGTAAATTTAATACCTTTCTTTTCTAATTATATGTTGAGAAAGACTGCATCAGCTACTCCTTTCTGTTTAATGTATGAATTCAAATACAAATCACTGCATCTTTAACTTCGCACTGTAAAGCAACTCAACGGCTATTGGTGACAGACCTCGTCCTTTTCAACCACGGTCAAGTGAAAAGGACGACATATGTGAGTTATCACCTCTCTCTCCGAACTTCTACACCTCGCCAACGGGACAAAGAGCAAGACAGATCTACCGTGCATCATCCCTTTTGCATGGAGTGTCTTCAGTAGCACAAGGGTTCGAACTCATGGCATGCCAACCGTGAGTGCGTGACCAAGCTACCGCTATCTGAATTCAAATATGAAAGGAATACAAATAGCAAAATGCACTGGACAAAAAACACAGAAAATTTTAATTTAAAAAAAATTAAGCAAGAAAGTCAATTAAATATCGAAGAACTTTTTAAAAATTTTTTGTACATTTACTTCTGACATAAAATAAAATTAAAACAACAATGAGTTACACTCAACAGTTGTGCATTTAATGAAGAAACAAACTCATCTCCTCCTAAATGTACTGCCTTACCCATGTCTTCTCATTTTGAGTTGGACCGTGGTAGCCTATGGTGTAACAAAGAAGATAATGCCTCCCTGCAAAGTCAGGTTTGGGACCTCAAGCCGGAATTTGCAAAGGGTACGTATTTGTCTTTAGTCACGTTTTAGGCCCCTGGGAATCCTTCCCCCACCCCCACGATGTGGGGTGTACGTTACGCCACTTGTGGTAGCCTAGTGGTTATGGTCACGAACTCGTGAGTGAGTGAATATTAACGTCGCACTGTTCAGCTACACAAGGGCTTTTGGCGAAGGACCTCGTAATTTTGAATCATGGTCAAGTGATGTGGACGACACCTGAGTTGGCACCCCCTCTCCTAACTACCACACCACACCAACGGGATGACGTTTGAGCTCTCGACAGATTTAACATGCATCGCTCCCCTACACGGCGGGTCTTTAGTGGTACTGGGCTCGAACTTTTGAAAAGGCCAACCACGATTCGATACTTATACCATTCGGTTACGTCACGAACTCGTGGTTGGCGTGTTAAGCGTTTGATACTTAGTCTTACGGAAGACTCACCGTGTAGAGGGACTAATACATGTTAAATTTGTCGAGGCCTAAAAGTCCTTCCGTTGACGTGGTGTGGTAGTTTGGAGAGGGTGCCAGCTTCGGTGTCTTCCTCTTCACTTGACTGAGGCTCAAAATAATGAGGTCTGTCGCCAATAGCCCTCGTGTGGCTTTATAATACGACGTTAATAATCATTCATTCCCACATTTTGAGTTATCAGTTGTGAAGCATTCTTATTCACACAACAATATTCAACGTTTCCATAGTCAGATTTGTAATTATTTCACATCTTGATCTGAGTATGTTGTATTCATAATTTCAAAGATGCTAGCTCATAAAGACCTAGCATCAATCATCCCAAACTACAAACATCAATCAAAACAGAAATTGCTCTTTTACCAGAAATTCATCATGACTTATCCAGGTTCTCACGACAGAATGGTGTGGATGCGAGAGATTGAAATGTCACCTCGAATGTTGAACTTGCGATTTTAAATTACTAGGTGTGATCTCGTGATTTTAAATCGAAGGGGGTGAAAATTCGAAAAAGAAAAAAAGTCTTCAAATCTAGTAAAAATTGGCATCCATTCATTTTTAATTTTCATAAATAACTAACCTGCATCACAGCCTGTCTACATGATGGGTTTTTAATAGCAACATGACTCAAATCCATCGACAATGATTTCATGACTGATTACTCGAAAATCGTGGCCCCGTTGTCTTAGATAGATGATTAATTGATTGTTTATCAATCATCCTCTACAGAAATACGAGGGCTATTGATGATGAGGATTCATACTTGTGCTAACATCTCATTTTCCAATTTCCTCACCATACCAACGATGGATGTAATGCACATCAGCTCCTCTAATGGCGATGACAATTCGACAAATAAATTGTGATGCCTCCTCCGTTTGGGACACCCTTTCTCCACTATTAACGCGACCTATGTCTGAGGGAAGGAAGAACCACTAAAATCTGCCATACTAAAATCAATTTATTATGATCTTAGTTGATAAACAATACAACAAAAATATTAGTCTAAGAGGATATTGATCACGAGTGAGTAGACGCTAAACGTATTACTGATAATACGCACTTAACAACTGAATCTATATTTATATATTAATTCTTAATCTAATAATATCCGCACTAGCCTTATAGTTTAGATGAACTAGCTTACCGCTATTGCTTGAGTAAACAGCTACGGTCCTTAAAATGTCAAGTCAAACTTTAATCTGGATGGCTCTGGCTTAGGCAATGCTTTGTTGGTCTAGGACCCACTTTTGGCTTATCTACACCGGCACCATTAGGTCAACTCCGAGAATGAAGACTCCTCTTCTAGACTTTATTTCACTTCATTTAGTTTACTTCTAGCATTACTTCTCCACTTAGCGACTCTCGCGAATGCCAACATTCCAATATATATATAATTCCTAATTTACATACACACATTCTCTTCTTGAGTTGGTTGGAAAGAATTGCCATTCTAACCCCAAAGAATCCCAAGAGGACAATTAGTGGAAATCGCAATAAAGCCCCGTCACAAAGTGACCAAGAACTTCTAACTGGACATGGGCCCAGGGCCTCGTTTAGTTGTCGACACATTCTCAATAAGATTGGGGAAAGAATTGCCATTCTGGCCCCAAAGAATCCCAAGAGGACAATAAGTGGAAATCACAATAAAGCCCCAGCACAAAGTGACCAAGAACTTCTAAGTGGGCATGGGCCCAGGGTCTAGTTTAGTTGTCGACTCATCCTCAATAAGATTATGATTCGAATAATTTCAATGATCAAATGTTATTCTCGGACATATTCTCCGAAAGATTGTGGGAATTTCGAACTTCAAGTCAACTGACAACAGTGGCAAGACTGCATTATTAGGTGATGACTGTTGTCCGCACATGTCTAGGCATAGGCCTGCCCCCATAAACCATCATTGCTTATTTAATCGAAATACGGCAGTCGGTCGAGACGATTTGTGCCTAGAGTTGTGAAATTGTAAGTCATGCACATTTAATTGTTTCTGATAACTGTTTGTACTAGTATTTTACAATGTATACTATATAATGTTAACTTTTAAGGGCCACAGGTAGGGCCTACTTTTTCATAGGGTCCCAGGGACACAAAAAGTCGTAAGATGTCTGTGGGCCCAGGGCCTCAAGAATTCTTAAGATGTCTGTGGGCCCAGGGTCTCAAGAATTCTTAAGGGGGCGGTGGACCATTAAAACTAATTTCTTAAATTATTAGCTTAATTAGCTGTAAATTGAACCAATGCAGTAAATGCTTATTATATTTCATAATTTAAATGTATTTTTTCTAAAAAAAACTATTATAAACTGATTTTTTTAAAAAAAAATTAAATTTTTAAACTATTTTTAAAAACGTTCCTTGCGCATTAGTTTTTAAGATATGTACATAATTTTTGCAGGAACTACTACAAAATCTGTGCATGCATTTTAAATTCAGAATTAAACTTGATGAAAAAAAGATACATTTTCTATACTATATGAAATATTTCACCAATTATCACACATTCAAGATATTTAATACAACACAAAATACGATCCGTTAAATTTTTTAGAATTAGTTTATTCTAATGCACACAAATTTGTGAATTATATCTTATTTCATAAGTTGTGAAAATTTCAAAGAGATATGACGCAATTGAAACGCAAGGAACATTTTACGTAACAATGAAAAGGGAATTTTACGAACTAGGAAAAGTACATTTTAAACACGTATTTGTGTAAAATAAAAAAAATAAAAAAAATATGATTCAGTAATTATTAATTAAAATGACGAAATTCTTTAAAAGAGTTATTCTATGAAATATAAGGATTATTTTTTTATTATAAAAAAATCAAAATCGCAATTTTGACCAAAATTTGACATTGTGAAGGTCCACCATCCCCTTAAGACCTCCCTGTCAGTGAGTTTTTATTAACGGCGCATTCGAAAGCAATGAGAGGGCTATTGAAGACGGACCTCGCAATTTTTCATCCTGGTCAAACGACGAGGACACCTGAGTTGGTGAACTTCTCGTAACTTCCCCACCACGCCAACGAGCCGCGACAGTTTTAACATGCATCAGCCCCTTTGCACGAAGGGTCTTCAGTGGCGCTAGGACTTGCTTACTCGGAAGAATCGAGCTCACCCAAAGGGTTTCGAGCTGCGTATCGACCCTTCGAGAAGTTACTTTATTTGTGCACTAAACAAAATACATATGCAAAATGGTCCCGAATGAGGGACCCTCCCCAAAATTCTTGAGAATAGGGGGAAGAATACAGTAGAAATACTTTACAATTTTGTATAGCAATGTAAATACAAGAAGAAAAAAAAAGAAAGAAAAACGCACAGACACAAACTTGAACACACACATCTGGATCCTGCGACTCAACAAACACCCCTTCGTCTTATAGGGAAAGTTGGGGACACAGGAAGAGCTAAGACGTCAACCCCATTTACGCCACACGGTGGTCTTAAGTCCGATCGAGTTCCGAAGTTGAAACTCCTTCCTTGTGATGCGATGACTCTGCTTTAGTAAGTTATATTGTGTGTGTGATAATTTCATTTCAATGACTTATGTAAGGTTATTATTTAACAAACGAATTTTTTTAAAAAAAATTATATAAAGAAACTATTATTAAGAACGGAAGAGGGAAAAAAATAATCATAAAATGAAAATGCATCGCAATTGTATCAAAAAATGCCTCCAAAATGAAATGAAAGGGTGGGGGAAGAATGACCATCTATAAGAGCAAATCTAACAAGAAGTAAAATTACGTAATACTTTGTAGTAAAAAGTAAAACTTTATTTAAAACGAAGTGTTTTTCGGTGAAAACCGTTTAAGAGCAGAGAGATTGTGTGTTCGACTCATATATGCACTTAACTTGAAGAAGTTGTTTATAAAAGCATTATCACACAATGTTTCTTTATTTAGAATAGCAAACAATTTTATCGAGAATAAGTTATCTCACACAGACAACTCTTCACATTTCAGCAGAAATTTAAATTTACTTTTCAAGGAATGCAATATTTTTTTAATGTAGAGTTAAACAGAGAGCACAGACTTGTGGGAAAGAAAAATATTAAAAGAAACTTGTATTTTAAAGTATGTCTTTTTTTATTTACATATCCTTTGATTGATTGACTGGTTTTATAGGATATGGAGAAATACAAAAGTTATTACTTCCTTCGTATCCTACAATTATCATTAACCGATTTTTTGACCAATTTGACGTGCATCAGCGGTGGGTGTCCAGTGGCACCAGGGCTTAAATCCAACATCGTCGACAATGTGGGGCTACGAGTTCGTGATTATCATAACTCGGCTACCGTGGTTGCATATATACTGTACTGAACTGAACTCAGTGGCGCAACAGCCCATAAGAACCTAACCTACTGTGCCTATCTCAATTGCATTACCTTAGGCCAGTGCTTCTCAAACTTTAAATACTTGCGACCCAATATTCAATCACAATTTTCATCGCGCCCCCCTCCATACAATAACGATGTATTGAATTCGACAATACGATACTTTGACGCTAAAGCTACTGAACGACTTTAACTTCTTCGCCACCTGCGTGTACAAACATCTCGCTCAGCCAGTGCATAAATTGCCCCGGATGTATATATACGTCTTTCCGAAATCTGTTCACTACTATCCATAAAATTATTCCGAAGACTTTGGAATGCAATAAAATGACCTTAACATTGCTTGAGAAGGATTTACTTATTTCACAGAGGATTTTCTTATTTTCCCTTTCTGGGGGGGCCGGCGGAGGGGCGCACATGTGCGTGCATGTGAGCAAAATGGTGGCATTCGGGAGTGAATCACGAAACTTTTAATCTGTAGTTAAGGGATTAATTATAAGCCGTACAAAAAAAAAAAAAAAAAAAGGATTCGGATAAGTGTTAATTTTTGCATATAGTTTTATGTATGACCATCCGATGCGGTCATTGGTAATTATTAAACTAGTTCTTAACTTAGTATTGTTAAGATAATTATAAAGTTCACACACATTATGTAGTACTGATACATTTATAAGTGTATTATATCAGTGTTAAGGTATTTTTTTTTCTTTCATTATGACAGAACATTTTTTTGTTTTACTTTCAAGAGTGTAATAATTTTTTTGAAATAATATTTTGTTTTCGACTTTTCAATATGCTCACGCCCCCTTCTAGGGTTATCACGCCCCCTAGGGGGTGCGCCCCACTGTTTGAGAAGCGCTGCCTTTGGCACTCGGGTGCATGTGCAGATTCTTCGGACAAGTGGTCAGTCTGACGTGAAACCCCGATTGTTCAATTCCCAAGCAAGCTTGGTATTTATTTATCGACCCACTGAAGGGACGAAAGTTCGAGCTGACCTTGGCCGGCCCGGGATATGAACCCCGGACTTGTGGGGTGGAAGCGTGATACACTACCACTCAGCCACTGGGCTTCCATTTATAATATGAGAACTGTAAATTTCTTTGTACTTTAATGAATTTACATAAAAGGAATTTGGAATATTGTTACTTTAATAAATATTTATTTATTTATTTATTGTTTTTTCATATAGATATAAAATACATGTCATGTTTAAACTTTCTTACAAAAATAAAATATTCATAGACAGCAAAAAATCTTAAAAAAAGAAAAAGAAAATTCAGATTTACCAGTTACTCTTATAAATCATGATTTATAACTATGAAAAGTTATATTTTGTCCTCAATTGCTTATGACGTTATTCAAGAAAATGAACAGAAAAGAAATATTTGGTGAAATTACAGCTGACTTTCAATTAAAACATTTAAGTTACATATTGCACAGTGAAAAACATAAATTTATAGCTTTATTCCTATATTGAAATTCAATCTGTCCTTATTTTAGTACTTCGGAAGGTTTTTCTTTTTTGGATGTGTTATAATAAAAATTCAAGTGTTAAGCAATATGAGCATACGCTAAAGTATTCTTCAGTTGAATACACCATGAACTTTAAAAGCTTACATAAGACAGCCCCCCCCCCTTTTTTTTTTCTTTTTTCCTTCGATTATGTATTTTAAAGCATATTGTTTCGTAATATAGCATATATTTTAATATCTTATTGTTCACTTTCAAAGTACTTGATTGAATATACATGGTGTGGCACACACACACACACAAACGAGATTAAGTGTGTAACTTGAAAAAAGAGTGGAATTGGCAACAACTGTTTTGGTGATGTCATCCATGCACCTCCTCTATCCATGTGGCCAGTTTCGTCTTAACTGATCAAGCAAATTGGGAGAACTGCGTCTTGAGTGAACATGTGCAACTACATTCTGCCGGAAAAATGTCGAATTACTATCAAGTTTCTTGTGAAACTTAAGAAATCAACCACGAAAACATTTCAAATTTTAACCGAGGCTTATGGAGGTGAAACTTTCGTGCACATGTGTTTATATACAGGGCATAAGCGGTTTTCAGGGGTATGGGGCAGTGTAGAAGATCGTGAACGTGCTGGGCGCCTAAGTCAGCGATTACAGACCAAAACATTGCCAAAGTTCGTGATATGAGTGGATTCCCACTCACATCAGTGGTCAGACTATTAATTAACACTGCTTTATTGAAGTACTAAAAAGACTTCGTGAAAAAATTCGGAAAAAAATCTAGAATTTGGGAAGTGATGGCTGCTGCACTAAGACAATGCACCCGCTCACACGTTTCTGACTAGCAAAAACATTACTGTGATGGGGCATCCTCCTTATTCACCTGATTTGGCCTCATGCGGCTTTTTTTATTTTCTACAGTTAAATCTTGCTTTAAGAGAACCCATATTACCTTAGTTGAAGAGGTACAGGCGAAAACGGAGTATCTCTTTTTATTTTTAAATCTCTCACTTTTATACCCGGCGTAAAACGTGCACCCGTAAATTTCGATCGTATTTTTTTGTGTAAAAAATGCGCGTTATACACCGGATTTTACGGTGTATATATATATATATATATATATATATATATCGTTAGTTTTCTAAGCATAATTGTAGTGTGAAATAAAAGTCCAATTCAAATTAAAGTAACAATTTGATTTGTTACTTTGTCAATCGCGATCTTTTATCGATTGATCACGTAGCAAAGTATTGTTGCTATAATGAAAAAAAAATGAAAACAGAAATGGCCTTCAAAAGAATATTTTACTGATACAAATTGTAAATTAATTTAAGCTCTGAAGACGTCATTTCCGATAATTTAAATCCATTATGTGCGCGATTTTGAAACCATCTATATATAGAGAAATATCGTACGTGCATGAAGAAGCGAAACTAAAATGTGTGATGATTGTTTTTCATATGGTGACTTTTCTTTATTTAATACTTAGCTTGATTGTTGAGGTTCATCTAAGCATGACGGTAGTATAGAAAGTTAAATATGGATTCCAAAGGTGTGATTGTTTTTTTTTTAATATATACGACGCAAAGCTAATCGTTCAGAAAAGAATCATCTGCTGTTTATGTGCATAAGTAGCAATGTATAAAATAATACACAGATGGATATTTCTTCTTAAGAATATTCAAACAAATGTCGTTTCAGTACAAAAAACGAAAATAATCGTTTGAAAAACTTTTTCGTTAAACAAATTAAAAAATTTTTTTAATATTAAAATTTTATTCAAAAAACTGGGAAAACAATTCCACTGAGACTTTACATCAAAAAAGAGCATTAAGTCGATCGCGATCGACAAGTGGACCGCCTCTACTAAGACTTAAGATACTAAAAGAAGCACATATTTATGGAACACCGACACCAGCTGGATTGGAGAATCGGCTTTTCACAATAGTTGCGACTGTGTTTACTTAAGCATATGATTCTATATATGTGTAGACATATATAGAACCCTCATTGGAAGTGAACGATGATGCTTAACACGTTCAATGCCAGCTTTAAAGAAAAGCGATCACTGCGATGCCAGCCCTAGAAATGAATTTTCCCCCACACACCGACTAAAGGGGAGATTAAATGTTAATTATCAGCTCTTCCCCCATTAACACGGTATTGGTTACTCAGACATCTCATACCCCGCGCTTCAACGGGATTGATTCGAGATGATGCTCTGCGAGGGAGCGGGAATCGGCAACGAACAAATGTAAGTCTCAGATGCCTCGGTTTATGTCTATTATCTGCTCCCTGTATTTCTCCCTTATACGTCCACGGTCTAGCAATCGCGTATTCAAGTATTCAACTTGACATTTTGTATTTCTTATGTTTTTATTATAAAAATACAGTCGAACCTCTGTATAACGAAGTCGCTAATTCTCGGGAAAAGTTCGTTACATGGAAAATTCGTTATATAGAGGTTCATCTTTTAATATACTTTATAAACCACATAAAACAAATTTTAAATTCATAAACACTATATATATATATTCGAAAAAAAAGTAATTATTCACACCTTTTTTTTAAAATTAATATATGTTTATTTTATACATCTTACCCATCAAAAAAGAAAGAAAAACTGCAAGGAAAACAAGAAAAAAGAATGTTGAGGAATACACTGTGTATTTTCAATATAAAAGAAATAAATTAAAATTAAAATTAACGAATTTTAATGACATTTTCTAATTTAAAGCATACAAGTAATATTAAACATACATTATTTTCTAACAAGAACACTGGGACACGGGACAACTCCACAGAGGGTGAAAGGGGATATCGAAGATGTTTCTAGTGAACTGAACAATGGGGATTAAAGGTTGCACTTCTTAGATGAAACGTCCAGAACTTTATTGCTCTCGGCGAGTTAGGATCTAATAAAACCAGTTAAAGATTTATAACCACCATAAAATATGTCAAAGGGTGAATAACTTGAAATTTTTTCAGAAATACTTTAAAAAAAAGGGAAAACAATAAATTAATCACAAAAGAAAAAGTTCGTTATATAGAAAATGCGCTTCGCTATAGAGAGGTTATTTTACGAAGAAAATCATGAAATGTTCAAGGTTCCAGGAAAAATTTCTCAATATAGAGGTTCGACTGTAGTAATCAAGGACGTCTTAAGGTATGGGCCAACTGGTCCCGGCCCCAGGGACTCAGTCACAATGGGGACCTCAGCCTTAATAAGATCATGCTTCGAATAATTTCAAAGGTCAAATGTTTTTTTCCGATTGTACTCTCTGAAAAACTGAGAATTTCGGACGATATGTCAACTGGCTACATGGGATGACCGACGTACATGTCATAAGCCTAGTCTTACCACTATACACTTTCATTACTCATTCAGTTAAAAGGCAGCAATCGGTCGAGCCGATCTGTGCGATTGTAAATCATACACATTTATTTGTTTCGGGTTATTGTTTGTACGAGTATTTTTTAGTACGTATGCTATGTACTGTCTACTTTTAAGGATTATAGGGAGGCTACATTTGTGTAGGGGCCCAGGACCTCAAGAAGTCTTAAGACGTTCCTGATAGTAATCTGTCATGTTTTAGAAGAAAGGTACAATGTCGAAAACAAGTGTTACCAAGTAATATAAGAAAAAAAAATTAAGTCAATTCCTACTTCGATCAACAAAGAAATTTTTTATTTTAGCTACTTTTTATTAAATAGTTACAATTAATATAAATATGTATATACATATGACATAATCACAACATTCAGTGGTCATTAATTTTTATTCATTATCATTAAAGTATCGTATTGTCATCAAAACAATCATGTATTTAAATTTTCAATTCAACTGAATGCTTTAAAATGTGAGAAAAAAACCTTTTCAAGTTTTGACACAAGTCACCAAAAGGGTCTCTAAGTCGCCAACGTGGCTGTATTTATAAATGTTTAAATAATTAGTTTTAATCAATTAATTTTTATTAATTATCATTAAATTATTGTATTGTCATCTTAAATAATCATGTATATAAAATTTCAGCTCAATTGAGCGCTTTAAAATGTATTTTATTAACGATTGAAAATTCCACCAAGATAAATAAATAAACAAACAAATAAATAAATATATAGAGAGTGTGAGTTAATAGTAGGAATTGAAAAAAAGAAAACGTACAATGTTAACACAGAATGGCCACACCTACGCCACAGGGTGGACCGCACAGCTTAGAAACATCAGAAGTAGCCCATACCGCTGCCTTATATGATTGATTTCAAAAATATTCGTCCTAGCCTTTTAAGAGGCGCTGTGGTTATGGCGATATAGGCTTAACGTTGGTAAAATCTGCAGTTCGAAAGCTACGAAATCATTATTAATACCTTTTCCTCTGAAAGCATTGAGGTAAAATAAAAGAAAAGCTTCCGTCCGCTCAAACGTGATCATATATATATTTTCTTTCATTCCACATTTTACTATTGTAACTTCGCGAGTAGTTAGCACACAAGAAAATTTGTCACAGCCTCATTTTAAAATTAAAACAGTATTTAATAGCTTCATATGTTACTAAAAAGTCCAATAAATATGCCAAGCCGGGCGGACAGTCTATTTCACTCTGGAGTTCAATCCTTTTTCCGAAAGGCACTCCCTAATCCCTTTTCTTTTCCGGGCTCCTCTCCAGTTTACTCCATCCAGGGCTTCCTCTGTCTCACTCCAGGGCTCTATCTCTCTGTTTCCATCCAGGGCTCTCTCCAAGTTTTTTCCTCTCCCAGTCCCTTTTTCCTCAAAATTAACCCCTTTTAAACACCAGGCGCGGGTCCACAACACACCCCTCGTCTTCCTCATTGGCAGGCCAATAAAAGGTCTGCCCTCGTCCCCGGACCACATTCGTCTCCTATTTGTGCGGCAAACACAAACACATTCCAGGTCTGTCTGGAATCTAAGGGCGCCATAATTCTCATCCAACTTCTGAAACTCCGATTCATCACACCACCTGGGCCTTATAACCCCATTCTCTCGGCACCGGCTATTGTAACTTCCAGAATGGATGTCGGCTTCTGTCCGAGGTCAGACAATACACAATGACCCTATAGCCACGTGCTCTTGTCACCCAACGTCTGTTTGGGGCCCATAAAACTTCACATGAATAGATGGGTGAGGTTCACCCCAATCGAAGACGTCACACTATTATTAATTTTTTAAGGAAAAATTTTCGTTTAAATATTCTGGTTCAGATTTTAATCGCAATAAAAAAAGTGAATTTCATTAAAAAAAAATTCACACAGTTTTGAGTTATAGAATCTCTATTATTTTGAATAGCATTTCTTTTGTGCAAAACAACAACACGTTGAAATCGTTAGCAATGTATTCTTTCTTCTCTTTTTTTTCAAAAATCTTAGTTAATATTCAAAGAAATGTAATTCATTACGGTAAATTAGAAACAGCAAAAAAAAAAAAAAAAACCCACGGTAAACCACACGAGAAGAGACTAAATACAAAAGACAGTTATATCCAAATACGAAAGTAATAACTATCAAAAAGTATCATATTTCGAATTCGAAAATATTAGAAAAAGAAATATTTAAATTTTACTAAAAAAAAAGAGAACATATATTTGAAAACTCTAACAGTTGCATGAATAACACTTTAAAAAAAATGCAAAAGTTCATAAAAATCGAAGGAAATTTTTAAAGGTAGGAAATATAAATTGGAAAATAATGGAAAAAGTTAATAAAAATGTTGATTTGGAGAGTTTGTCCGACTGAAAGAAAAAAAAGATGGGTACATAATTACAAGGTTGAAGTTGAATCACACGAAAAATCCGAAAATGATATTTTCAATTACAATTAACGAAATAAATATAAAAGTTCAAATAAAAAGGGAAAAAATTAAAGCAAAGCGTCGAAGATCTAAAGAAAAAAAAATTTTTTCTTACGAAGTCTTGATAAGTTATTCACTTGTGATTTCATTACTCATACTATCTTTCCGTGAAGCTGTAGTCCAAATAGTGAAGAAAATGTTAGATTTAGCAACATTTTTTAAAACTAGTTTATGGCAACAGTTGAATGACGTCAAGGGTTTTATTGAGTTTTCATGCAGTAAAAAAAAAAAAAGAAACAGTTCGCCTTAGTTTGGTAAAAAGTTCCCATTCACACACACACATTATTATTGTCATTTTCAGATATAAAACATATGTCGTGTTAATAGAATTATCTTAACTGTTTTTAAACGGATTAGAGAGGCTGAATTGTTCTCTCTCTCTCTCTCATGTATTCACACTTTTCAGACCATAATTAAGAATAACGATTTTATTTTGCATCAAGTTTTTGCACCAATAGTAGTATTTATAATTTTTTTGTCTAATACTATGTTTATATGGAATTTATATTTAGGAAAAGTCAATATATTATGAATATTTGGCAACCACAATCCATTTTTCCGATATAACAAAGCCAAATTATTGAAACCACGTGTATCTTTATTCAGCAAGGATAAACGGTATTGTCAAAATTTTCAAAGTTTTACTTGTGGATTTAAACTGAAACATTGTATAAACAGTCTATTGTAACGTCGTGAGTAGATAACAAACAAAGAAAAATTGTCACAGCTTAATTTTAAAATTAAAGCAGTATTTATTTGCTTCATAGGTTACTATAGTCACACTATAGTCACTATAGTTATAAAGTCACAGTTATATGCCAAGCCAGTGCAGTCCGTCTATCTCACGGGAGTTCAATCCTTTTTCCCGAAAGCACTCGCCAATCCCCTTTCTTTCAGGGCTCCTCTCCAGTTTTCTCCATCCAGGGCTCTCCCTCTCCTAAAAAACCCCTTTTAAACACCAGGGGTGGGTCCACAACACGCCCCTCGTCTCTTCTCATTGGCAGGCCACAAAAGTCTGCCTCGTCCCCGTGCCACATTCGTAAACCGTTTGTGCGGCAAACACAAATACATTCCTGGTTCGTCTGGAAACTAAGGGCGCCATAATTCTTATCTAACTTCTGAACACCCTTATCCATCACACCACCTCTGTTCTATAATCCCATTCTCTCGACACCGGCCGAGGCGACAGGATTCTTTCATACAGGCTTCGCCTATTGCCAATGGGGGCCCGGCTCTCTTTGACCATTATTATCTCCTAGACCTAATCTCCGAGGTCAGACAATAAACAATGACCCCATGGCCACGTGCACTTGTCACACCACGTGCGCTTGTCACTCACACCTGTTCGGAGCCGTAAAACTTAAAATGAATGGAAGGGTGAGTTCACCCCAATCGAAGACGTCACACTATAAATAATCAATGACTAATCTTGAAAACAAATACGTACAATCGCGTATATCTTAATCTTGTGATTAATTCCCCTAGGCTAGGTTATTTTTGTGTTTGTTCCAGGTCTTAGTTGAATACAAAAAAGGCATAAAGTTCCTTGATAAATTTGATTTCTACATGTGAGCCGTTTTCTTTGAAAGTGGTGTGTTTTTGTTTCTTACACCACTTGACCGACAGAAACATTTAGATCGAGTCCATGAACCCGTGCATTTTTAAACAATGGAGAACTGTAGCAGGACTTGAGAGCAGCTGGCTTTTATGGCAACCAATACAAGCCATGATGTGGGCAGGAGCGGCTTAGGTCACATTGCAATTTGGACAGGAAGGGCAAACTTTAAGACCCGTTACACTCCGTTGAGCTCGAGTATGTCCACTGCGAAGCCTAGCAAGAGTAGTTCCATCTCGCCTATTGCCTGTCCTTAGCAAAGCAGTACCAGGACTGTTTCCTTCATACCACCCATGTACGGAATCTGCTTCCAAGAGGAACTGATATCTTTGTAAGGATCTACTGCTTGCACCTGGCAACAGGTCGAAAGATACACGCGAGATCTGGCAGCGGGCCCACTATATACAGAGGAGGACCTGGCAACGACAGGGGAGACGAGACCGGAAGAGACCGAAACAGGAAAAAGAGGAGAGGGTAGCGAGAAAACCGAAGGCTAGAAAAACGGGGTCGGAGGAAGAAAGACGGCTGGACGATGGATTGTAATCTTGTACCATCTTAATATTTTCTTCTTTTTATGAAGTGTCCCATAGAAGGAGTGAAATAAAACTGAGGGACAAAATTCTGACTGTAATTATTTTTTTCACAATTCGAGCACGACCCGATCCGAAAAGAACCCACAAGTTTACAATCTTGTTGTAGCAATTTCTGAAAAAGTAAGGCAGCTACCAAGAGTGTACAATCTTTATGGCTGCCCTTACGGGCCAAACCATGTACAATCTGGTTCCCGCAGACTTTCACGTGCGACGGGACCATGGGCGTGGCTAGTGCCGTATCAATGATACGGGGCCCCCAAGCCTCAGGGGTCCCAACATGTTTAAATGCAGTACCACTAAGAGGGCTTCCGTTTAAAAAAGAGCCCCCGAAGGAGTTTTAATACGGGGTCCACTCAGAACTAGCTACGCCATTGGACGGGACCCACTGAAAAAAGATCTTAACATTGGCACTCAAGATATTTAATTAGTTGGACAATACTCGTTGTCATTCTGTCACCATGCCTCCAACATTCAGATAGATGTTAAATAGAGGAAAGTGGTGTAAATAAACTTTTTGACAAAAAGTTTTTTTAATAACAACAATGAATGCATTCTGCTATTAACTCTTTATCGATAAAAAGTTTCCCCCAAAAAATCCTCTGAAATTTTCACAATTTTTTCAATATAAATTTACATAGTTAATGAAATTACAAATATAATTACTTTGAAAATAGAGTAAGTCCACTTCCCGCAAAGACATAGTAATTAGTTCAAAAATTATACTATATAATTTCTCGACTTCATTTTCATATGTGTGGCAAAACACTGTTCATACCATAAAAATTCCGTTCGTTCACTGGAATACTGGTGGAATGATGGTAAATGGCCGTGGCAACCTAGTGGTCAAGATAATGGACTCGTGGCCAACGGGTCATGAGTTCGAGCCTTGTACCGCTGAAGACCAGCAGTGCAGAGAAGGCCGATGCACATTAAATAAGTCGAGGCTGAAACGCCCTCCCGTTGGTCGTATGAGAGAGGGGGATGCCAGCTCAGGTGTCGTTCTCGTCACTTGCCCAAGGTTCAAAATTACGAGGTCCGTCGCCAAAAGCCCACGAGTAGCAAAACAGTGTGACGTTAATATTTACTCACTCAATGGGATGATGGCAAAAATTAAAAATGGCCCACATTAATATAAAGTTCTAAATAATTTAAATGACATTACATGAAAAAATATTGAAATAAGGCGGGATATTTTTAAATTTAAGGGGCATATTTAATGAAAATTTCATAAATTGGTTTGAACCTACGATGAAGTAACTGGGCATATGGCTCGCGAAGCGAGCCTCCATCCCATATCCGAATGTAGATGTGGAGCGACTGTGACGTTATCATAATTGGTTTGATTCACATATCCCCATATTTAATATTGCATAAATATATGTTTTTAAAAGTGGTGTAAGCTCATTTGAGATAATCAAAAGTATAAATTTTTCTTTTAACTAATCCTTTAAAATCGATCCCTTTATTATAACTAAATGAACTTAATATTTAAAAAACATAAAATGGACAATATCATAAACCCCAGTATTTTTCAAAACATTAAAATACTAAGCCTTAAGTATTTCCGTATAATATAAAATGAACGTGGCCTAACGGAGAATATTAGGGTCCCCCGGCAAAGTCAGGTTTTGGGTCTCAAGCCCAAATATGTACTTGGCGTCAGTCAGGCTTTGGGTCCCCAAGAATCCCTTTCCCCCCCCCCCCCTGCAATGCGGTGGTGTACGTTATGCCCCAATACACTACTTTAAAAAAACCGCGCGTTTTCTTTTTTAATTTCCACTATTATTTCACACTCTCCCTGTATATATATATAGTGTTGTTGGCCAGTGTTGGTTTGTTTGGATTGTTGGCATATCTGGTTTAGTGAAAACATCTTCAGAATTAATTTTCATTAATTTAAGAACACGAAAACAGACACATATAACAGAAATGACAGGCAGCAGCGACATTTCACATGACAAAGACAAAAAGAGCAGTCACAAGAGATTTTCACTTTATATACCCGACAGTGAAGACCGCATGACTATTTTTTAACAAGAGCTCTGATTGGTTAAAATGGGCGGAAAAGGGATTTCTGATGTAATAATATTAGTCGATTACGACTAAGAGTGGGGTGTGTTAGTTTTGAACCAAAGAATTATAAAGCTTATATTATTAAAAAGAGTTAATTAAAAGGATGCTACAGGGAATTATATATATTACACACACACACATATATATATATATTTCTTCCTGCTTTAGCACTGTAGGTTTTAGTACTTCTTCACTTTTTTATTTTATATATATATATATATATAAACATATCTTTATCAAATTTTCAATCGTTAATAAAATACTTTTTATTCATCCACTCAAGTTCAAACACATTTTTTTAAAATTTGTAGTGGATGCTAATATAGTTTTTTTGAAATATTAATTCAATTAATAATGAATAATTAGTAACAAAGAAAAATAATAGTCCAACACCATATATAAAAGGGAAGGTTTTTCGTTTTGCCCCTGTAGCGCAATGGGTATCGCGTTGGCTTTCTAATAGAAAAGTCGCGGGTTCGAATCCCAACTGTGATGGCCTAATTTCAGAGAATGTGATTTCTTTTTACTATAATATTTTATTGTGGAATAATTAAATTTATTTAATAAATAAATAGCAACAAACAAAAATAATAGTCTAACACCCTATATAGAAAAGAAAATTGCTTTCTATATAGCCACAATATTGTGATTCTATCAGTAGCGCACACAGGCATCTAGCAAGCGGGGGGGCGTCTGGGGGCGAAGGTTCACCATTCTTGTATCATGCTCCTTTTGATTTTGTTGATTTTTGGGAACAAAACACAGTAAAAAACTAATTTCTGAATAAATAATTAGCATTAATTAATAAAATTAATCATTAATAACAAATACTTAATTAAATTGTACGTACTATATACTTAGAATTATAATCAATCGGAAAAAATTTCAAGGGCTTTGGGGGGGGGGCCGGGCCCCCCCAGGACTAATCCCTTGTGTGCGCCACTGCATATGTATATACATATTTATATTAATTGTAATTATTTAATAAAAAGTAACTAAAATAAAATTTTTCTTTGTTGACTTAAGTAGCAATTGACTTAATTTTTTTATATATTTATATTACTTGTTTCAGTGATACTTTTGCTTGCAATCACCCCCCCCCCCTCCTTACCTTTTAATCACATTACTTGTTCTAACAAATAGTAAATATAATGCATTTTCAGCTTATTTACTACTCATTAAAAAAAAAGCTTATAATATTTTTACATTAAACTAAGAATTTCTTTGAGAATTTCAGTAGGAATTAAAAGTTTAAATTAGACTGCGCCCAGACCGCAAGACATAAAACACCTTCACAAAGAGGGAAGTAAATTTAAAATGTTAAGTTTGCAGAAACCCCATCTGTTCAAATGGAACAGTCTGAATGTTAGCTGCTTTAAAGTCTGTTTGGGTCTTCGCTTGAAAATAATAAAGGCATCGTGCTTAGATTCTCAACTGTTTATGTGTCATGTAATTTCTCTTTAGTTTATGTTAGAATCATTTTGATGAAAGGCATAATTTTTTCCCATATTCTCCGACTTGCTCAAAAATAAGTAATTGATATCTACTATTTAAAAAAAGAATCATGATAGAGGAAAAAAAAATGTTTCTGATGCAATATAGAACTGGGGGTTGGCAACCTGTGGCACGTGTGCCACATGTGACACGCGTTTCGATTTTCAGTGACACTCTGCAATCCTCTATAAATTTGTCAATTTGTGAGTGGATGGAAGTTGATAAATTTGTAATGAACTTTATTTGACAAATTTCTTGTAAAGTATAGACATTTACGGAATTACGAAAAAATCTGATGGGAAAATTTTAAGGATAAATTTATAACTACTTTGTAAATTATTAAATGTCATTGTAGGAGAGATTTAATTGTTTAAGGTATCCGACTACGTTCGGAACTGGGATTTTAAAAAAGAGCATAAATGGATAATTTTCATGATATTTAGTATCACTTAGATTAGAATACATGTATAAAATTGTTTTAAGGACATTTTTTGAGAAAAAAAGTTATTTAAATACAAGATTTCGGCAAAAAATTAGCTTAGAATAAACTTTTTTCAAAATGTTCTCCTTTTGTGAAAAATGCTTCTATTATAATAATATTTTGCCTGTATATATCTCAGACCTCTTTACAGAGGCTCAACTACGATTTTTGAAAAATTCACATTATTTTCAGAGTTACAACCCATTGAAATATAATGATCGGCCTTTTTCTCTTAAAATTTCTCCCCTCTGTAGTCGTAAAACATGGATAAACCCACATCTAAGTTATATATTTCAAAAATTCTAGTTGAGCCTCTGTACAGGCAAAATATTATTATAATACAAGCATTTTTCGCAAAAGGAGAACATTTTGAAAATGGGTCATTCTATGTTCATTTTTTGTCAAATTTTTTTTTATTTTAATACTATTCTTAAAACAATTTTGTATACATTTTATAATCTAAGTGATACTAAATATCATAAATATCATAAATATTATCCATTTATACGCTTTTGCAAAATTACGGTTCCGAACGTAGTCGGATGCCTTAAAGAGAGAAAATTGCATGTGCTCTACTTTTCTCTTTTGGGGTTCGCCATCTCTTAATAAAAAAATTTTCTTAATATGAAAAAACATTTCGAGTCTGCAAAGAAACTGCTTAACAACTGAATGCTCAGAATCGTGTCAAATTGAAAGTCACCCATTATACCCCTGATTTTGCGATATGAAAGTAGAGCGGTGCGAGCTCTAAGTTCGCATTAAAATTTTTATTTATCTTTTTATTTGTGACTGTAGTGAAGGTAAATACTTATATTTTACGTTGTCTATTTCTTATTTTAACAAATATGTTTAAAAATACATAACATGTATATACAATTTAAACTATTTTTATTTTTGTTCAAGAAATCGTTATATTTTATTCTTTTTATTTTTATGTTAAGAAATATCTTTAAATGATGCAAAATTAATAAATAAAAATAACTGTAAATCTCTCTATGTATTATTGACCTCTATTCTCTAACTCTGTATGCATTATCAATGGAATAGAATTGTTTGAAAATATCCAACTTTGTGAGAGACACGCTGAATCATATTGGTAGATTTGTTTGGCACACCACATCTAAAAGGTTGCCGACCTCCGATATAGATCATCTCATCCCCCCTCCCTTCTCTCGTTTTTTCACTAAAAGTTCTATGAAATAAACTGGTGGGGGCGAGAGGGGGGGGGCAGTTGCAAATTAAAAAAATATATAGAATAGAATATGATAAGGTTTATAAGAATCAAATGCTCTGGTTGGTAATATTTCAATATCTAAAATTATAAAGTCTTGTCACCAAGATGTCTTCCTATTACTTCCATATATTTAATCTAGATTTAATTAATCCCGGCTGGGCAAGGTCGACTCAGCCTTTCATGCTTTCAGTGAGTCGATAAATGAGTACCAAGCTTACTTGGGAACTAAACAATGGAGGTTTCGCGTCAGACTGACCACCCGACCGGAACAGCTGTTCATGCACTTCAGTGCCCAAGGTCATGAAAACTGAGATGGGCACAGAAGGCCTTGGCCCACAAGGGTGTTGTGCCCCTGAGTTTAGTTAGTTTAGTTTTAATTAATTCTTAGTACGCCAAAAAGAACAAAGGACTTCTGAAAAAAAATTGTTTCACATAGGACGGGGTGGGCAATTGTTTTGGCTCTAGCGCCACATTGTGGAAGTGGAGGATATGCGAAAACCACACTTTCTTAAAAGGATACGTCCATTAGAGTTAACTTTGCTTCTTAGAAAAGGTATGAGTTAGTTATACCATAAAAATCTCTAAATGTAAGTTAAATAAAGTAGTGGTAGTTTTATTCAATTAATTTATTGTGCTAATTTTATATCTATAGTTATAAGTACATTTTAGAATTACCGTAAAAGTGCTCGTTATACACCGGATTAAATATACATAAGTAAGCTCAAAATTCATGGGTGCTCGTTATATAAAAACGAGAGCTTTAAAAATAACAAGTAACATATGAAAATTCTTTTTAAGTCAATTCCTACTTAGATCAACAAAGAAAAATTTTATTTTAGCTACTTTTTATTAAATAGTTACAATTAATATAAATATGCATATGCATATGACAGAATCACACTAATTTCAGCTCAATTGAGCGCTTTAAATTTGAAAACGATTAACGATTGAAAATTCCACCAAGATAAATCAATATATAAAGAGTATGAGCTAAAGTAGGAATTGGAAAAAGAGATGGGCATAGAAAAAAAAAAATTAAACTTCTACATATATCGAAATACTGTTAATTTAAAAGAAATCACACATTCCCTGTGAACTTAAAGGGCTGTTGTTCTAGAAGTATACTATATTTTTTTCTAAAGCTTGGAATAATACCTTAAATAAATGACTTCAAAACATAATTGCATTGCGAACGTACACTTCAGGTTTCTTCGTAAAAAAAGAGGGTGTGTGTGTTACACGGTGAATATACCAAAAAATTAAAAATTGGACTTTGAAAGTACAGGTACGTGTTATACGACGTTGCGCCTTATGCGCCGAATTTTACGGTAGTTTAATGAGATAAATGTGTTCTATCACACTTTTCTACAATTTTTGATATCAGGGGCGTGATGAGCTTGTCGAAATTCTCAACACACCATACAAGTGTTATGTCAACCAGCTTGCATTTATAATGACTCATGTTAATCTCTATGCAAGGAAAACTTTGCTCGCGAATATATGTCCGCCCAAAACAGAAAACATTTTTTTTTCTACAATTGATTTTCTGATTGTATTCGCGGGTCGCTATTTGCCACCCCTGACATCAGTGGCGTAGCTACCAATGGACTTGGCGGTGCAATGCACCTGGACCCTCAAGCTCAGGGGGGGGGAAGGCCTTCGGACTCTGACCACCAAGCAAACCGAATTTGCGATAATTTCTCCCATATTTAAGATATTAATATAAAAGGTTACAAGATAACTGCAATCGGGACAACTGAGTTGAAAGTAATTTAGAACTTGTAAAGAATTCCCCTAAATTCTTTCCTTTGTTTGTACGCTGTTACGAACTTTACTTCTGGAAAGTTTTATATTTTTAAATTTTTTTTCATTTTTCTAACTGTTACTTAAAAATAAGTTCCATGAAAAATCTTACCTAAAATCTCTCTCTACATACTACCACTAAACTCTTACCTACTTATCTCAAAAAAAAAAAAAAAAAAAAACAAAAAGAAATATTTTATTTATAATTTTATTTTTAATAACAATATGTGATCCATAATAAGCTATTTTTCTCTTTCAGTATTTTTTTTCAATTCCTACTATTAACTCACACTCTCTATATATTTATTTATTTATTCATCTTGGTGGAATTTTCAATCGTTAATAAAATACCTTTTAAAGCGCTCAATTGAGCTGAAATTTAACATACATAATTATTTTGGATGACAATACAATAATTTAATTAAAATTAATAAAAATTAATTGATTAAAACTAATTATTTAAAGAATTACAAATACACAGCCACGTTGGCGACTTAGCGACCCTTTTGGCGACTTGTGTCAAAACTTGAAAAAGTTTTTTTCTCACGTTTTAAAGCATTCAGTTGAACTGAAATTTTATATACACGATTGTTTTGGATGACAATGCGATACTTTAACGATAATGAATAAAAATTAATTACCACTTAATGTTGTGATTCTGTCCTATGTATATACATACTTATATATATTAATTGTAACTATTTAATAAAAAATAGCTAAACTAAAATTGTTCTTTGTGTGTGTTGATCTAAGTAGGAATTGACTTAAAAATTTTTGTTTTATATTATTTATTATCAATCTACTCGTATTTGCAATAGATTGATGTCGTTTTGCCCCCCCCCTTCTCCTCCTCTATTCTTTTGCAAGGGTGTTTTTTTAAAATAATTCTGACAATAATGTATTATTTTCTTGTTAATGCATATTTTTTGTAATATTTCCTGTCCATCGCATATCAAATCGAACCAGGATAATCACTAAAGATCACGCAAGAAAACTCATACTCATATGTAAATAGTATGTAGCTTTGCTCTTTATGTTCTACAAAGTATGATAAAGGGCAAATGTTATAGTAGTTTCGTATATTTAAAATACTAATATAATTTTACTTTTTACTTAATAAAGCCCAACCAAAATAGGGCCCTGGTTTGTTTTTTCTCCACCAGGGCCTTTGGATACCTAGCTACGCCACTGTCTGACACAGGATATTCCAAAAAATTCCTTTCCCTTGAAAACTATATGCTTTCATTTACTAAACTGCCATAAAAAGGTAAAAGATTTTATCAAACTAGCAAAGGCAATTGTTTTTAGCAGACACACTGAAGGTCAAAACTGATTAATATCAATGCCATGAACTCTTCGAAAAGAGAAAACTTATTGACTGACTCTTCTTAAGCCCTCCGATGAAATAACTGTGTCATGGATTTAAATGAATGAAGCATCAAAATTTATCAAGTGGCGTAATGTAAACATTTGGAAAGTGCATCCTTCCATGTCATTTGAATGTAGTTCGAAATGACAAAATTCATCACTAATAGATAAATGATACTAATAAAGGGATCCAATGATTGTCATAATCTATTAGTCAAAACATTGCTCTAATTATTCACTACTTATTTTTCAATTAAAACTTTTAATTATATTTTCTGTTATATATATTTCCTTAGTCCTAGATCCATGTTGAGTTCAATTTCGAATCAAGATTTCAAATTTTTCTTTCTCTCTTCTTTCTTTCTACATATGGTGTTGGATTATTATTTTTGTTTGTTTATTCATTCATAAATCACATTCTCAGACATTAGGCCATTCCAGGTAGGGTTCGAACCTATGACCTATGATTAGAAGTCCAACGCGCTATTCATTGCGCTGCAGGGGCACTGCGAGCGGTTTTTCTTTTTTATGCATGGTGTTGGACTATTATTTTTGCTTGTTACTATTAATTAATTAATCAATTAATATTTGAAAAAACTGTATTATCATCAAGTGTCATCCATTACAAGTTTTAAAAAATGTATTTCAACTTGAGTGGATGAATAAAAAGTATTTTATTAACCATTGAAAATTTGAACAAGACATATATATATATATAAGGAGAATATGAACTAATAGTGTGTGTGTGGGAATTGAAAAATCACGAATTATTTAGAACTATTAGTATAACAAACATAAAATCAGACGATAACGTTGAATAACAATCGATTGAAAATTGTTGTTGCCACAGGTCCAAACGAAATAATTAATTCTATCTTCCTTAAATATTTTAATCTGTGACACAAGTTGTTACAATATTGTCATAAAAATAATCGAATTTCATCTAATGATCAAGACAGTATTTTTCACAAGGGAAGCATTTACGCATAAAATTTATTACTCTCCATCAGAATTTTGTTCAACTTGTCCACTTCCGTTTATTAGTTCAGCTGGAAATATAAGCATGTATTTGTTACCGAAGGGGAAGTATGCTTCGGAGAAGACAGTTAATGTTAACAACAGAGACTTATTTGTTCGTAACGTTTTCCGTTAACCCTTTTCATATTTCGTTAACGTTATCTTTATAATTTTTGCTAAGCAGAATTTTTCAAAATTTTGATCGACAGTTAGAATTTTTTTTATTGCATTACTACAAAAATAATAGCAAAAATTCGGCAATTGATTTCTTCAAATTAGATAATTTCCCTGATTAAATATAAAGAAATGACAATTTTTATAAGTCATGAATAAATAAATTTTTACAATATATAAATAAAATAGATATTTCATAGTAATTATTGGTGAAAAAAAAAAAACGATTTAAATTATTTTTGTGTCATTCACTGCTGAAAAGAAATTTAAATTTCATTTAGATATTTGATTGAAAAAAAAGGAATTTTACATAGTAGATAAATATTAATTTGGTTGTATAGTTTGCTTCTGTGTATTCAATTCAAAGTACAACACGGGGACTAATTCCTTACAAATTTGTGAAATGTTCTAAAAATTGTGTACAATAACTTTTTATTTCCAAACTAATCTTATAAATAAATAGTAGTAATTATAACTAACTTTATATATCGCGCTTTTACCTCAATTTACGAAAAATATCAAAAATTCACTTGAAAAAACTATTTTTTTTCTGTGGCAGGAATAAATGGTCGAAATATACTTTAATCTTATCTCTGTTTATTTTAGGATATTTTAAGTAAAATATATGGATGTATATTAATATTAATTATATATTCCAGCATGTAACATTCAATAAATTAGAACATTTTTGAAGATAAATACACGAAGAAAAGGAAGATAAAAATGTGTGATAAAAAAAAATTCATGCTACAGAAAAATATTATTACCTTAAAAATCAAATTGAGGCGCATAAAATTGTGCTCAATGGTTCATCAAGACTACTTTATCAAATGTAAATAACTAATTAAAAATCTTTGACCACATACACAACTCAAGTTTAAATTTAAAAAAAAAAAAGAAAAAGAAAAAAAAACCTATCGAAACTCCATTCATCACACTGGAAAAAAAATAAGACATCAAAAACCGCTCTTCTAAAATTTGACCTTCGCCTTAATCTGTTATTTCCATTGCCGGACAGAAAAAAAAAAGACTGAAAAATACAAATAAAAACCGTTCAAAATCGTCTGACAGTATCGTTCTCAAAGCCAAATATTTTTTTGATTTACATAAAAAAATGAGAGAAAAAAAAAATCTTACTTCAACTATATCCATGTTGGGCCTCATAAGGTTATTTTCCTTTTAGTCCGGTTTTGGATCGTCTACGAAAATGTGAACCACCGAAAAACTGACTGGAGCACGTGTTGGTGAAGTTGTGTGTTAGCTGTCGAACCACAATGTTTTTCGACTTCTACGTCATTCGACCGGCGAATATCGTCTGCTGGCTGCCTCATCAGCGCCGCTTCATGTCGCCGGGAGGTTTTAAATTTTTTTTTTTTTTTCTTTATTGTTTTTTATTCTTGAGTGTTTACATTTTTGAGTTATCGCTTTAATGATCCTTATCGGAACCAGATGGAAAAAAAGACTAACTTTTTTTTGGCAGGAAATGAGAAATCGAGAGTTTGTTTCAAAGGGGACCTTTTTTTATAAACATCACAAAATTAAATAAAAAAAAAGAACAATTTTTTTTAAAGCTGTGGAAATAAATTACTTGACTCTGTATTGAATATACAACAGATTATGTAAAAATTAATTTATAGAATATCTGTTATGCGTAAACGGACATTCAATTCAAAATTACTGAAGAAAAACGATTTGTATGCATTTATTTTAAAAACAAAAGAAAATTTATAGGTTGTTGAAGAGAAATATTTCATAAAATTCTTCATTCTATCGCATACGAAAGAAAATTACCGTAAAATCCGGCGTATAACGCGCACTTTGAACTCAAAAAATAAGATCGAAAATTAAGGGTGCGCGTTATACGCCGGGTATAAAAACGATAGCTTTAAAAATAACAAAAAGGATGGACATAAAAAAAATTTACTTCTAGATGTATCGATACAATGTTTACTTAAAAGAAACAACTTGCCTTATGAACAAGAACAGTTGTAGTTCTAGAAGTATATTATTTTTTCAAAAGTCTGGGGGTATTACCTTGAATAAATTACTTCAAAACATAAGAACAATGTATATTAATATTTCAGATTTCTTCGTTAAAAAAGGGGTGCGCCTTATACTGCGAATATACCTAAAAATTAAAAAATTTAGCTTGAAAGTATAGATGCACGTTATACACCGGTGCGCGTTATACGCCGGATTTTACGGTATTTGTTTCAACAATGATTTATTACAATTTGGATTCTCTTGATCGATCGGTCAGTTTCTTGTCACTTACTTTCAGGTTCTAAAACGACTTTTTTTTTTCTGAAATCATCTGAAAAATATAAGTTTTTAAAATTATTTGTGAATTTAAATAAACTAAAAATTAATTCAACTTTTCACAATCGAAGGGATTTGAACACCACCGAGAAATAAACGGTAATTTTTCATTTCGCCAAGTAAGTTTTATTGGTGACAACACACAATAGACACATAAAAAAAGTTTTGTAAATGTTAATTCTCATTGGTTTTACTTCGATTTTTGATGTATTAGGAAAAGACGTTACTGATAAGACTTGTTTTGGAAATGTAGTGTAAAAAAAGTTACCAGCGGGAATATTCCATTTGGCGTCGGTTGTATCGCTTTAGGCGACTGTGTCGCTTGCGCCAGCGAAAAGGAAAAGTACCACATTAAATATATGCATTTCGTAATTACAAATATATTGTTCTTAATATAAAAAAACAAGTCATATAAAAATATTTTCTTAAGTCAATTCCTACTTCGGTCAACAAAGAAAAATTTTATTTTAGTCATTTTTATTAAATAATTACAGTTAATTTAACTATGTATATACATGATTATTTACGATTGTCATTTATTGATACCAATGAAGTCACTGTTTTTAAATTTGTATGTCGTGTTTTGTTTTGAAAACTATTTCTAATTTTACTTTCCTTTTTGTAACTGTTCTGAATGAAACTAAGAAAATAAAGCTTAAAGCTAAGAAATAAGCATAGTTTTGTTAAAAATAAATATACAAACACAAAATGTTTTTATAATTTGCTGCTATGTATTAAATGTGTTTCTGTGTTCATCGCAATGCGATCGAAGTAAATACATCGATGATCACATACATGTAATTATTATTTAAGTACGTAAGCTAATATTTACTCTTACATGTTTAATGTACGTGAAACACAGTTTAATGGTTAATTTACTAACACTTTTTTTTTAAAATTTCCTGTATATAGTATGTTTGGTTTATTAACAAAAAATATTCGAAACAATGCATCAGAAAAGTTCCGTAGCCTATGGACGATGTTTCCTTACTAGTATTGGCATAACAAATTAATGCCGAGGCCTTCAATCTAGGAGGTGTTGCTCGTAACCACGGCTCAATAACGTAGGCCTCAAGATCGCTGGCATGACCACTCGGTTACCATGGACATCAAATTTAGAGATAACAGTCAATATAAACCATTGGTAATTTTTTAAATATTTCATAGTAAAAATTATAACGTTATATAATTCTTCTTCCCCATTGGCTTACTTGCTGACGCAGCCCAATCACCCTGCGAAAACGTCAGTCAAAGTCACTATTCTTAAAATGTTAAATTTAACTCAACCAAATTTTGTACTTTTTCAATAACTAAAAGTGTATTTAGTATTTTAAAATCTAATTTCAAAGCTTTTTTAATAAAAATTGTGATGCAGTTAGTCAAAAAGTTTATTGCGATGGACGCAATAGACTTGATGTGAAAATATTAATCACTCACTGTATCAGCAGACAGAAAAACTTTTCTAAACATCAAACTCTCATGCTTTATTTATTTTTACAAAAATTTAATTTTTTTTTCCATTTATCAATTTTGAGCTTTCAAACGAATTTCTTTTTCCAACGAATTCATAATTTAATATTCTATAACTTTACAAATCAAACATAAAAGGGCATGTAAGACAGAGTAATAATAGGAACATGCAATCACAGAATCTTTTGTAGTAAATTCAATGTAAAGTGAATAGATGACGCTGCAAGTCATCTGAGAGTTAAACTTATTAGTTTGTAGAATCAGTTATGTAATGTGTTCTTTGTGCTGTGTACATGTCTTCTGTGTCGTCTAAGAAAATAAATCAAATTGTCTAAAAGGATGGACTGAATCATTGGAATAACATAAAAATATAATGGATCTAATTATCTAACTGACCAATGGACTTAAGGATTTATAAATTATAACATCTTTCAATGTAATGTAGAATTTTAATAAAAAAAAAAAAAATCTTTTTGCTTTGTAAGTTTTAGCAAACTTTTTTTTTTCTCGATGATGATTGTTTTGGACTTTCAATTTTTTGAAAAATACAATTTTCATGAAAACGATAATTATTCTTTTTGCATAGTTTGATGAATCATAGCGTGAAGGATAAATAAAAAAAATTGTTTATTTCTCTTACAAACGTTTGCTAGTTGTTTTTACGTCATAAATGTAAACTTATACCGAACAGTAGGAAGCAGGGCTTCGAACTGAAAACCAAAAACCATTATTTTGGTCGGAACGAAAACCAGAACTGAACCGAAAAAAAAATTAGTTTATTTCGGTTCGATATATCTTCAGTAATTTTGTTACTGTATTATCGATATTTTCTAATTTAACGTCAACCATATCATCATTACATGTACATTACTTCTTGATTTTCTGCTTTAATGTTCACTTGTATTTTTCTGTTTTAGTTTTGATCGAAACTACTTGTATAAGGCAGATTTAATTCAGTTGAATGAATTAGAAATATAGTTATTTAAGATAAGAATATACTTATTTAAAATATAACTATTCATTCGGACCGGAACCGAAACTGAACCGATATATATATATATTTTTTTTACTTGAACCGGAATGAAAAAAATTACGCTTCGAAACCCTGGTAGGAAGACTATGTTTTAAAAGTTAAATATGTTTTTAATAGACGATTAAAAATTACGTGACATTTTAAAAGAAAAAAAAATTCAAAGTCAATATTGAAACAAAACAAAGAATTCTTTGTTTCTTTTATCATATTCTAAAGTGAAACATAAATAGTCAACATAATTTGTTTTCAAAAATAGGATTAGTACTACAGAACTAATAATTAATAAATCAGAAGAATTAGCATTTTATGAATAAAAAAATATCTAATTAGAAGGCAACAGATTAAAAAATTACTTTTTTACGCAACTAATATAATACCACTCACATGTCCAAAATTAAGGTCACAAAAATAAAATCTGTGAAAACTTATGAAGTTTTTACTGTGTTGCCTCGATA
Organism: Trichonephila inaurata madagascariensis; assembly: GCA_019973955.1. Taxonomy (NCBI): domain Eukaryota; kingdom Metazoa; phylum Arthropoda; class Arachnida; order Araneae; family Nephilidae; genus Trichonephila; species Trichonephila inaurata. The sequence continues at coordinate 536,760 of BMAV01028171.1, forward strand.
TTTGGCACACAGACTTATTAAAATGTCGGAAAGAATATAGCAACTTAACAATATGGAAAAGATTTTAATTGTGAGTTAAGGTACAAGTCATAACCAAAAGTTTGAAATTATGAATCAGAGATGAAATATTTACCTCGGTTAAAGTTTGTCCAATATGGGGTGTGACCACTGTAAAATGCTAAACAAGCCTCACAACGAGCTATCATTCTGTTTATGGGGGTGTCAGTGTGTATTTGTGGCAACTAAGTCCATTTTTTCAAAAAAAAAAAAAAAAAAAAAAAAAAGGGAATAAAATAAAAAAAAAGGGGAAGATGGAAAGGACAAAAAAAAAAC
>BMAV01028171.1:537192-559703 GCA_019973955.1 Trichonephila inaurata madagascariensis
CCTGGGACGGGAGCTACGCTTAGAAATGGCTTTTCCTAGACCAAACCAAACATTTTCAATAGAATTCTGATCCGGAGACCTCGAGGGTCAATCCATACGACGAATATTCGTTCCTTCATAAAACTTATCAACAATGCGAGTTCTGAGTGGCCGCAAATTATCCTGCATAAAAATGTAGTCCGGGCCTATAAAACCCAGAAATATCTCACAGAGTCTGCCAGAATCTCATCCCTGTAGCACTGTGAATTGACAGACCAGCATCGAAAGGTACAGTGGTGTATGACTGCTAAGCATTATGCCATCACACACAAGGATTCCTTTGCCACCAAATATGTCTGTGACGGTGTGATATCTATATGAACTAGTACCAGCATCACGTGAAGACGATCGTTTTGGCGTGATTGGTTACGTACTTGCGTTCGGAACGGAAGGTATCCAGAACGGAACCTTCCTCCTTCATTGGTGACCCTGGCCGTGCAAAGGAATCGCACCCTTTACGTGCCGCAGTCGTGGCGCCATCTATCCACCGCAACAGCAACCAAACCATCAAACATTGACGCAAATAAGCCGTTACATCTCAAAGTCATCTCACACAAATGACGCAATCAAACCGTCACACACATGACGCAATTCTCAAAGCCGTCTCGCACGAATGACGCAACCCACCAAGTGACGCAACTGCTTACATGCTCGCCACGAATATGGTATCGTTCGTTCGTCTATTCGCCGATACACTGGCAGGGGAGTATGTGGCGGTGTGATATCTATATGAACTAGTACCAACATCACGCGAAGACGATCGTTTTGGCGTGATTGGTTACGTGCGTTCAGTACGGAAGGTACCCAGAATGAACCTTCCTCCTTCATGTCGATTTTTGCTACGTAGGATAGATGAAAGCAAGCTCCATTTTCTCTCCAGGCGAAGACTTGACGAAAATCACTTTGTCTGGTACATTTTAACTCATCACTGAAAAGAACATGCCCCCATTCTTGTGGTGTCCATGACTGATATTTTCAACTGCACAATATCCTGTCTTACCAGGTGGATGCAGTTAAAGGGACGCACCAGACTGGACGCTGGGCGTAAAGGCCAGTCTCTGCAAGACAGTTGTAGGTGGCTTACCTCGAAATTCTTCTTCCAGATACAGCAGAAAGGTCACAAGAATGGCGAGGAGCCGTTGTCCGCTTATGTCGTAATGCACTTAATGTTAAGTTAAAGTCCTGTGTGCAGTTGTCGATGCTCTCTGGCGACCTTGACCGACCTTCCTGGTGGCAGTACCACTTGTTTGGAATTGATTCCATAGCTGGGAGACCACTTTCAGGTCACTTGTTATCATCGAGCCACCTCCGCTTGAAGCTTGCCAACGGCTCTCCATCTCAAGGAATCATCTAAACCATTAGTAAAAATCTTGTTCACAACAAACAGTCTTAATTATTTGTATTAATGAAATATTCATAAAACTGGAGGCAAAATTCTCATATGCTTGAACGATCTCAATCCAGTAGTTCTGAAAAAAACTAACGCTAAACAACATCTTTTCTTAAACTGAAGGTTGATATTGTGCTACCCGTTCTTCAAAGATTAAAAAATACGAATTCTTTCAGTTTTACTGGAGGTATTTTAAAATTATGACAAAAATACATGTTTGTGACCTTAATTTTGGACATGCGTATGCATGATTTAATTGCTTGAATTAACATTGAACTGTTCAAGCCTGGCCAATCCAAATGGTTTCACGAACCATTGTAATGATGTGCAGTGTTACAACGAGCTACGCTTCAGGTAAACATGATGTCACTATCCCATCTCGTTAATTAAGAGCATGGCTACCATCCACTCTGGATTTACCGTTATTATTATTAATTTAAAACACACAAAACTGTTAACAAATAATATTAATCCACTCAGGAGTAATCCCAAAAGGACCATAACATTCGATCCTTTACTTGGTGGTTGATCCGATTCGTGATTAGTAATAAGCCCTTGAAATATTTCTACTTTAAGTTTTTGCTTGTTTTGTAAAAATTTTTTGTCGCTTGAACTAGAGATCGAACGGGATGCGTCTTCTATACGCCCTGATTTCTTGCTAGTTCTTCCTCCCTACTGGCTAATCGGGTACAGCACTTTTAAAGTGTTTCCCTGAGTGGTACTAGTACTTTTTTAATATTTTTTTTTTTTCGGCCCCCCGATTTGGGATATGGACAAGGACGGAAAAAGGGACATAGATTTTTTTCCCCTCCCTTCACCTCTATTTTACGGCACCCGAATGGTACTCCCCTCCACCGGGGAAAGAGCTAAACCCCCCGATAAAAAAATTTATATTCGGAAGGTTGAAATTTTTTTTTGTAATGAAAAGGGAAAACTGTCACTCCCCCAAGACAGGACCATGGACATGATAAAACAGACACTTTTACCAGCTCCCCGGAAACCCGAAATTCCAGGACGTACAAGGAACGCTACAACAAGCGGAGGTGTTTTTTGACTTTTCTCCCCCGTCCCAAACCCCAGGCTGCCTCTCTTCATATCTCCCCCTAAAAATACCCCATAAAAGGGGCCCCCCTCATCTTCCCCCCACTGGGAAAAAAACACTCAAAAAAAAAACAAAAAAGATAAGGATGATTTTGAACCCCTCCACTAAGAAAAACTGAAAGGGAAAAAATTTTGCCCTGGAGCAATCCAGTGATATTACCTTAGACAATCAATATTCACTTCCCCCCTAACGTAGTCACCCAAAAAAGGTCTCAGGTCTTCAAGAACCTGTTGCTAAAACCCCAACTCTCACGCCACCAGCAAACCCCTCCCAAGACAATCAAATAACACACCCCCCCCCATTATGCTTAAAATTACAAAAAACTATCGAGAAAAATTGACGCCAAAAAAAAAATTTTTTTTCCTCCCCTTTTTAGTTTAAAAAACCCTGGAGAATACATCAAAATTTTTATTTAACCCCCATTTGGGGAACAAAACCGAAAAAAGTCGCAAAACCCCCTTAAAAGGACTGGGAATATTTATTCTATGTAATTCCCCCAAAAAAACGAACGCCCAATTAAGATCGTGTTTAAAAGGCTACCCTAAAACCCCCGACCCCAAAATATTAAATTCGACCTAGAACAAGGGTTTCCCAAACCCAGATAAAGTTATTAAAACTCATGGACGCCGAACCAAAAAAAAACTCCCAGTGTCCCCGGGCCCTTTTCCCCCGTTCAATAAAAAAAACCCTTTTGATCTCAAAACGCTTGCACATTTAAAACATTACCGTAGAGGGTTTAAACAACGGAAAGGGGAATCACAAAAGTGTTTAAATTTGAAACAATTTCCATCAAAACGCCAAACCCGGTTTTCCCCAAAAACCCCGCTTTTCTTAAATGCGGAGAGGAACATCTAAAAAGGGATTTCCCCAATCAAACAAAAAGATTGGAAACAAAGATTCTGCTAACTGCCAGGTGTACGGTCACAGGGCCAACCCGACCCCGCCCCTGTTTCCCCAAGCCCCCCAAAGGGGGTCCCTTTAAAAAAAAAATCGCGCGAAACAGTTAAAACCAATTTAAAACAAAAAAGTTTTGTAAGCCCAAAAATTTCTTTACGCGCAAATAACTAACAAAAACCCAACAGTTAAACAAAAAAAAGAAACAGATGGCGCCACGGGGGACCTGAGTCGCACGACAAACTGGGGCCCCTTTATTAAAATTACCCCTTGCAACAAGCCGCGCAAATTAATTCAAACCTAACCCCTATTGAAAAAACCAATCACCCCAAAGGGGAAATAATAGCTTTTAAAAAGCTTTTTCTTGCCACAACCGTGCAATGCTTAATTCAACCCAAGCTATGAAAGCCCCCACCTGGGCAAATTTTTGAAAAAGTAAACCCGCCCAAGCGGATGCAAACCAAATTTAAAACCTAATAGAGGCATCCTGTAACACAAATTTGATCAATAAGCCCCCAAAGGGCCCCTTCGTTTTGTGTTCTTGGAACGCAAAGGGTTTTTATTTGGAAAAATTGTAAAATTTAAAAAATTTTTATTGGGGCACCCCCCGATTTTTTAAACCCAAGGGGGCCCTTTTGAGCCCCATCACATAACATAAAATTATTGAAAACTACACCTGCTACGAAATGACAAAACCTACTAGCTCCGATGGCAGGGCCCTTTTCGGGGAACTCTTATTCTCAAAAAAATCTCATTAATCATACCTCCTCCCCCCCCCCCTGCAAGCCATTAAGGCTACAACTGTTTTTCCCCACCCCCATAGATCATGATCCTATCTCTATTGAAATGTATTTATATTCCCCCCCTAAATCAGATGAATATACATTCACCATCGACATTGAAAACCTCATTCAAACCAGTAGTAACTGTGTTCTTTTCGGGAGATTTCAATGCCCACATACCCCCGGAACTGCAAGACCAATTCATCTAGGGGGTGTACGCCTCCATAACTTTTCTAGCATGCTTTTAAACTTTATATTGCCTACCCGGACTCAACCCCCCAGATTCGGAATTAATTCTTCTAACAACCCCAGACTTTGCTATTATCAGGGGAAATTTTTACTACCCCTTTTTACTATTAACTCCCCCAACGACTGTCATTGATCCTAAACCCCGTACTTCTAAATTTCACTCTTAAACTTAATACGGAAACTTCAATCCCAGAGCCCTTTTCCCCCAAAAAACTGGCCGCAATTTTTGGGGAAAAAAACTCAACAGTAAATTTTCGTTACTAAACTATCATCCCAATACTATTTACCCCGCAAATGATATTGGGCCCAAAAAAACACCGAAAGCCCCCCCCAAAACCGGGTTTGCGCCGCCCATAAACCCCCCCCGACCAATAGAAACGATCCACAAAAGGGGTACACACCCCTTTTCATTCACCTCTCATCAAAAAAAAAAAAAACAAAAATAGGAAATTTATTTCACAGAACACTAGATCCCCACTACCAAAAAATCTGTATAATAAAGTCAAAAAAAACGTTAAAAAAAAACTTTTCGGGAATTACAGTAACGATAACTGGGCCGCACGCTTAAATGCACTCAGGACAACAGTCTATGGGCGGTACAAAATTTTTAAAAAAAAACGATCAACCATTCCCGCACTCCCAAATTTTTCCCCTGGGACGGCTGTGACTGATGATCAAAAAGCAAATATTCTGGGATCCAACTTAACAAACTTTTCGGAAAAAAACAAAACCGAAAACTAACCCTGAAGAAGGGGGCTTCTCCATCAATAACACTGTTAACTCCCCTTTCCCCTCCCTCCCCCACCCCGGAAATTTCTCCTTTAAAAATTTTTTAAAAATCTAACTCTAAAAAACGCCGGGGAAAGATGGCATTAAGGAATCGAATGACCAAAAAAATTTCCCCATTAAAATTATACTTATCTTAAACTATTCTCGAAAAAAATTCTTAAACTTAAACATTTCCCTCTGCTTGGAAAAAAGCCCTTATTTTTTCCCATTTTAAAGCCAGGTAAAAACTCTAAACTCCCTTCCCAGTTATAGACCAATTTCCTTTTTTGTCAACATTAAGCAAAATTACTGAATCAAAAATTTTACTTACTAGATTAAAAACTTCATTTATACTAACCCCAAAATTATAAATCCAAATCAATATGGATTTACTAATTAAAAAATATCTACTCTTCACCCTTTGCTTAAAACTAACCGAAGCAATTTGATGGTTTTCAAAAAAAAAGAGCACAGGCGTAGTTTTCCTGGGCATCCCGAAAGATTTTGACCGTTTTTGGCTCACCGGTTAACTTACAAACTAATCAAGAAACCACCCTCCCTTATCCCCCCTCCTTCCCCACAATTCAAACGCCCCTTTCCAAGTCCCTGTCAAGGACACTCTTTTTAACTCAAAAAAATTTAAATTTTCGGGGGGGCCCAGGGTAGTTTACTCGGGCCTCTTTCTTCAATTTATACCCTTAACGATTTCCAAAATTACCCCTTTACCAATATTAATATGTTTGAGACGACACAGCCGTGCACACCCACAAAAGGATCACCCCCAGTCACATTTTTCACTCAATGGGGATCTTAAGCTTTTTTGAAAACTTTTACGACCTGTGGAAAATCATATTAACGTAGATAAATCCGGCTGTTCTTTCCCCTAAAAACGTAAACTTCCCCTCCTCCAAAACCCTGTACAAACAATTTCATCCCATGGTCTCAAAGCACTAAAAAACCTGGTATTTTGGGTAAAAAACTCCGGAAAAAAAACATTCAAACACACGCGAGAAAAAAATTCCCGGGAAAAAAATGTTTTTAAAATATTCCCCAAAAGGTTGGGAAATTTTGGAAAATTTTCTGAGGCAACAAAGGGGGCTTCTCTTTTTCAAAACCGTTTTTTTCGTCCCCAAAATTCCTCTTCCCCAGTGTGGGGATACGCAGCAAAAACTAATATTAATATCCTAGATACTTTTTTAAAATTCAACCATCCGGATATTGTTAAAGAAACAGATATATGAGAAATGACGACACCCGGAAAGCCATTAAAATAAATTTTTAAAAACTTATATTAAAAAAATAGAAAAATTCTTCAGTTCCTTGCAATTCACTAATAATCAATATGTTTAATTTTAAACCCTAATAAAAATGATACCACTAAAAGAGAGAAGAATTTTTCCGATTTTATAATCCACCTTAATTTTGGCTTTAGTGCAATTTTAATTGCATACCACTGCTATTTTTTTTAATTTTTTCTAAATTTTTTTCCTCTTATTTTGTTTTTCCCCTGCATCTGGGCTTTCCCCCCCCCCTTTCGTTTTAAAATTTTCTTTCTGAGAGATTTGAGCAGCCAATGAGAGCACTATCCCACCAGCCATGTACCAATCAGAGAGCCCCTTTTATTCAACCAAGTGATCAAACTTTTTTTTTTTTTCATTCCAGCTCTGAATCTCGTAAAAAAAGACGTGTAGGAAAAGGGGGTGATGCCCAATGTTTTAACATGGAGGACAATGACCCTCCACCCCAAAATCAAGACGAACAACATTGTCACACCTTCATGGTAAGACAAAAATCAGGATTTTGCGGCTCGAAAAAGAGTATATCAATGATGTTAGAGTTAAAAGGACAACCCCCAGCTCAACTAGGGAAAACAAAAAACTCGGGTGACTTCCCCATGGAAGCCAAGTTAAAGCCCCGGGAAGGTAAGATGACTAAATTTTTTCCCTTTTGCCCAATAATAAGTGTAAACATAATAGAAAATTTGGGGGTAAAAAAGCCCAGCTGAGCCGGTCTTAGCCCAGAAAAACACGGCGAAAGCCAAAAAATAGCATAAAAAATAAAGTTTTTTTTTCCTAAAAAAACTGTAAAAATGTAAGCCGGGAAGGAAAAATTAAAATTAACAATAGTTAGAAGTCCAAACGCTGCAAATGACGACCCCCAGGCCCCCAACCCACCTACAAAATAAAACCCATCTTTATGAGACTGACCCCAAACTATAACCTGATCCTTCAGGAAATTAACAAAACCCCCCCACCCAAAAAACCCCCATATAAAATTTTTTAAAATAGAAGCAGAAACTGAAGATCACCCCCGAAATAACGAATTACCTGACAGATAAGAAAATTGAATATTATTTATCAAACCCCCCAGCAAATAGACCCTAAAGCTTGTAAAAAAAAGGACCCCCCAGATATTGACCCCGAAGATTTTAAAGAGGATTTAATACCCAAGGGTTAAAATAGAAAAGTTGCGCAACAAGAAGTTCGCAAAAAAATAACCCCCCATCTTCATGATAGAGGTGATGAGACAAAAATGTAAAATTTTTTCCGTTCTGTGCCTTTACAAAATTAAACTCGCCCCATTTAAGAAAAAAAAAGGGATAACGCAATGCTATAATTGCAATAACTTCCATCATGCAAGCCACAATTGTCACATGAAAACGCGTTGCCTGAAATGTGGTGAAACCACAGGACAGGACTGTGAAAAAAAGAAAAATTGAAAACCCTCTGCATAAACTTCGAATAGAGGACATATGGTTTCCTAAACCGAGTCCCCCTTTTCCCCGCCCCGTAAGGGACCGGGGAAAAACCGCAAACAAAAATGAAATAGAAAAGTAATGAAAAAAACGAATATACACCCAGAGTTTTTCCCCCGGGTTAAATTCCCCCAATTTTTAAACCCCAAAAAACCCAACAGATGGCAGCCCCGGGAAATGCCTCCCGGCGCCCAAAATGATCAACCCTTCAAAAAACAAAGAAAAATAAAACAACAAATGCAAATAAAAAAAGAAACAAGTGAGTTTGAACTCCAAGCTCCCCTTTAAAATTAAAAATTTTTTTCAACCTTTTCCTTCACTTTTTAGTGAAAGAAAAACCCCTTTTTTACCAAAATCCGGCAGACAAACTTAACTGTCTTGAAGGGGAGTCTGCTCCTCTTTCACCACTCTAACTGTCAATGATTGGTCTTTTCACCAATCTTCTCCTGAACGCGGCGGGGAGATCCGCATTGTTAAATGCGTGATTTCGTTGATAAGCTTTCCCCCAGATATTTTATTAATACAAAAAAAAATTTTGAGACCAGAGATTTTTTTAAAATTTCCCTAATTAAATGTTATGGGAAAAGGACCCCCCCAGCCCCTGGAGGGTAAACTGGCTCCTAATTAAAAACTGTATCCCCCTTTCCATTTTCCCCACCCCACCCTCCTTCGGTTTTGGGAGGCCTTATCATTCTTCTCCCGCCAGACCCTTTTTCCGTAGGCCTTTCTACATCCCGCCGATCAACAACTAAAAAACCCAAAACCCCGCCCCTTTTTAATTTAAACCAAAGACCATTCTCGGGGAGATTTTAATGCAAACACACCTCGTGGGGTAAATACAGCGACCCCAGAGGAAATAGGTTTTTAATTACATAGAAAAATTGACCGTGTCCTTGCACCACCAACCCCCAAAACGGATATGCCTCAGCCCCATCATAGATTTCCCCTAATCAAAACCAAAATTTGGGCCCCTTACCAAACCCCCCCTGAGTTAGCTCAGACCAAAACCCCGTTGTTTTACTTCCCAAGAATTTAAATTCAACCCCTCCCTCAACTGAATACTACATGGAGCAAATTCAAAAATTCATTGGAAACTAATGAAAATCCTCCTCCATACGGCCAGCTCCCCCCAAAGAGGTAGAGCCCCAAGTCAGAGATCTCACTTGTGAGATTCCACCCACAGAAAAAGCCTAAAAGCCAAGCCCCCTGGAACCCCCTTTGCGGGGTGAGCTCACCTTTTCAAAGAGAGAAACAAAAGCCAAAAAACCTGGTTCACCGACACCCACAACCAAACCCGAACCCCAACAGACTTCAAAACACTATAAAAAGAAAAAAATCTTTACAGACAACAGGTTGGGAGGATCACCTCACCTCTCTGGGTTGAAGACGGCTCCCTTTGGGGAAAACGCAAAGCTTTCAGGAGGAAGGCTCCCCGCTCACCCCCTTAACGGCCCTAAGGTACTGCTCTCAGCACAAAAAACAGAAGTATGTCAATCGCTAGAGAGTCAATTTCATTAAATGATATACAAAACCCCACAAAAAAGCAATCACACAAAAATGTTACATACTTCAAATAATCAAAATGAAAATGATCCCCCCCCCTCTTTTCCCCTCGGAAATTATTTTTTATTAAAAAGATAAAAAATTGGAAGAGTCCAGGTAGGATTATCACTAATAAAATGCTTAAAATTTTTTTATCTTTTTATTTTTAAAATTTCTAAATAATAAATAATATGCTAAATCTTTAAAATTTTCCAAAAGATGGAAAACTGCATTTTGTACCGATCCTAAAGCCTGGGAAAACCCCGACTTGGGAATCGCATCGACCAATTTCTTTATTACCTGTTTTTTCTAAGCTGGCTGAAAAAATCATCCTAGCCAGACTAAACGATATCTTGACGTAAAAAAAACTGATCCCGAGCGCAGGGGTTTCCGTCCTCGTCTCTCCACTACCATCAACTACCCGCTTTTGGGTTATTAAGGGAAAGGGAATAAAAAGGGGAAATTCAGCTGCAGTTTTTCATTCAAAAGCTTTTAAGGGTATGGCATACCCTGCTCTTCAAATTAATTAATTATTTCCAACCCCCCTAATACTTATTTTAAAAAACCTATATCAGCGACAGAGCTTTCGTCAAAATTAATCGTACTTTTTAAACTAGACCCATCAAAGCAGGAGTCGCTCAAGGGGTCAATCCCGGCCCCCTTTTTTCTTATATGTAAATGACATCCAAAAGTCAACACAATGTTAAAGTATGTATGCAGACGATACAAATACTCAGTAGACACAAAAAAACCTTTTTCACGCTTGTAAACAATTCAAATACCTAGTCACCTGAGACATGGTTTTCCGTTTGGAAGATCGCACTTTAAAACCCAAAACAGAGGGGTATTCTTTTCCCAAAGGATCCCACCCCCCCGAAATTACCCTTCAAAATCAAAAATCCCCTTTCCACACCAAATATCTTGGTGTATATCTTGATAAAACTCTCACTTTCAACAACACATTACACAAATAAGAACCAAATTTAAAAATGCAACACATAATTATTTCTCCCTTATTGTCGAAAGTCAAATAAATAGACGTAACAAACTGCTTATCTACACTTGATCCTAAAAACCCCCTTTAAATTATGCCTCCCGGTCTGGGGGGCCCCAAGAACCAACATTAATTTATTTGAAAGTTCCCAAAAAGTTTTTTCAGGAAATTTAAATGCTCATTGGTTAAATAGAAATGTTGACCTTAGGTCAGCATGTAAACCCTACTTTTAAAAACAATCCGCCTTTATAATTTTTTAAAGATATAGATGGGCATAACAACCCTAATTCAAAAATTCCCAAAATTTTTTCTCTCACTTTTCCGTCAGAAGGCCAAGATTCTTTGGGCCCCAGATTTTGATTAATTTTTCCCCCCTTTTATTTTTTTTACCTGCGTTCCAACCTTTTTGTATGCGTATCCCTGATTGGCTACCCATTTTTCTTTAAAATTTTTTTATACCCTATTAACCGAACCCTTGGCTCGGCAAATGGAACGCCCCTCTCATCGTAATGATTTTTCCCCGAACTTCATTTTTCTCCTTTTCTTTTTTTGATCCTTGGTGTTTTTTTGGCCCCCGATTGGACGGGCCCTCCCCCCACAATTTCAAAATACTATTTTTCAATTTTCCAGCTCTAAAAAAAGCTTTTTTTTTTTTTATTCTTTAAAATTAATTTTAAATTTACTTATCATTTTTTTAAAAAGGGCATTGGTAATTTTTCCAGTCATCTTCATTCCCGGATAGGGGGTTAGGTCCCGGGAAAGGGCTATGTACCCGAATCGTACCCCAAAAAGATCACAAACATTTTTTTGAACATAGAACTTTTGAACTTTTGGGGACCAATCAGCAACCTTCTACCCCCAGATGATAACGTCAAGTCGCTAAACTCCCTTCGGATTGGGGTGGGTTTTGCGAAGCGAGCCAAAGCCCCGTTACTTCATCGTGGGTTTGTAATCCACTCAGGGGTTTATTGTCAGGGAAAATACTTATCAGATAGGGGGTGGAGGATCTATTAGATCCATATCCCTGTGACGTGAAGAAACGTGAAACAAATATTAATGACATGGTGTCTTAGGAAATTACTACAGGCATCTTGTTCACGCCGTCTCTCCGTTCCAATTTTTTCCCGCACAAAAGGAAAAAACTATGTTCCTCCATCCACAACAGCGCCATCTTCTTACCAATCTAGACAGCGTTGAAATGTAATTAATTTTGAGTCAAATGAAATAAACTATCCTTTCTTTCACTTAATTTTTGTAAATCTGTATTTATGTTTGATGTTACCCATTTTGGTTTTCTAAATTGGCATTGGTTGATAAAGCAAGAAAGATATTTCTCAGATACCTTTGGATATATAAGCACTTAAAATTCATTGGGAAAACATCTTAAATGGAATGTCTCGGATCTAATATATGTATTGTAAAATCCAGCTTTTGATATGGATGTAAAAATCTGTTTCATTTCATTGTTGCACTGCGAGTCGATTAATTCTGTTATCAGGTTTTCAGGAGCACGTGAAATGGGCATAAAAATATTTCAAACATTTTATCATATTTTTCAATTCCTACTATTAGTTCATTTCTCCCTATATTTATTTATTTATATATATATTGTTCAAATTTTCAATCATTAATAAAATACTTTTTATTCATCCACTGAAGTTCAAATACATTTTTTCAAACTTGTAGTGGATGACACTTGATGTTAATACAATTTTTTCAAATATTAATTCATTAATTAAATTTTATTTTTTTAATTTTAAATTCATTCTGCGTTACTTCTGAAGAAGTTAGATTTATTTGCAACAGATGGCGCCACTAAGTTTCTCTAACGAAGTTGGAATTGACTTTAAAAAAATTTATATTACTTGTTTTTATTCTGAGAAGCAATTATATATATATAAAGTACATTTAAAACTTCTTTTTTTTTTCATCAGCAAATTTGGAGAAACTCTTAGGCTGGTTTCCGGGAAAAATTTTTTAAAAAAAAATGTGCTTTTTTCTAAAGTTCTCAATTTTTTCATCCCAAAATTTTTATTAAAAACTTTGGGGAAAATTTGAAGATCGATTATAAAAACTTTCCGCCCTTGCAAGTCCTTTTTTAGCACAGATTCAGTTTTTCTGTTATTCTCACTTAGAAACATAGGCGTAATAACCGATTGTGACGTCATGACCCCAAGTTTACTTAATTTCGGGGTATCGAGATCGATCACACTGATTAAGAAAAATTACTTTTTATTTATAAATAGTTATCGCAGATTTACATATATTCTATTGCATCTTTAAGGTATTGTGGAGTTAGAACCCAGGACCTATAAATTCGTAGCCGAGTAACATGACCATTAGACAAAAGTGATTACCCCTGTCCAGAGGCTGTTACTGGCTTATGTAGATACCACTACAGTATTTCCCCACCAGTGAGTCGGTAGATAGGTGAACTAAAGAGATATATGATATAATGAGCGTGTGTGTTGTTGCTGGTTTTGCTTCAAGTGAGTCTGTCGACTTTCGCGTTGCGGTAAAGGGAGTTTTTAAAGGCCCTTTGGTTCCCCCACCCAAAGGGAGTCTGAGGACTTTTGATTTCTCTCCTTGCGGGTAGATGAGACCCCAAAAACGACCCAAAAGGGTTTTTTCCCTTTTTTTCACCCAAAAGGTCTCCAATGGGGAAAGTATAAAACCCGCAACCTATGGATTCGTGGGGCCGTAAAACCCTGACCACTAGACAAAAGTGATAACCCCTGCCCAGAGGCTGTTACTCGGGTAGGGGATACCGCTACAGTAAAAATTTTTAAAAAATTTGGGTTTTTATATACTGGGAAAATTTTGGGGCCGTTTTCTCTTATCGCCTCTTCCCTACCCTTCCGGTCGCTCCTATAGCCGAACTCGCTGATCTCCTATCCTTCCAATATGTCTCTTTAAACCCTCTGGATGAGCTCCTCTCACGCTATCTACCATTTTTGTTTGGGAAGAAACGGGCCCTTCACCCAGACCCCAATCTAGGCCCCAACCGTTGGGTTTTTTCCCGAACAAAAGTCTGTATGGATTGTGATCTTCTTGTCACCGTACATCGAAAACCACGTTAAGGGTCTATAAATCAACATGTCCCTTTGACACCAAGAATGCAATCTTTGGCGTTTCTTCCTTATAATAGTCGACACTCCCTTCCATACATGTGTAACATGGCCGCATGTTACAGGGAACATAAAAATGGATCACCCTTGAAACAAGTGGTACCTTGTACAGTTCGCTTTGAAGAAAATGCCATCATACGCGACCATTAACCTAGGGCGTAAAAGAAGAGAGAAGATAGGTAACAATTTGCCGTCAAAGCCCAAAATCCCCAAATTTTGGGTCTGTGGCCCAAAATTAGTGGCCCGAAAAAAAATTTCGCTGGTCTCCAGAAAATGGGAATGTATTTTCCTTTTCATCCCCTTATTTTTTGGGAGAAGCATTGATTGTGCCCCTAAGATCACATTTTTATAAATTTTTTTTTAACCCCCTTAAAAAAATCCCATTGAATTTCCCCGGTTTTAAAATTTTGGAATTGACTGGTCCGTGAGGTAAAAAGGTTTGGAAAGGGCGGGGTTTAAAAAAAACGACGCTCCCGATCGTCTTTTTTAAATGCGAAACCCAAATTTTTTGTTTCTCGGCAAAACATTTTTTTTCCCATAGTTAAAAAAAAAATTTTTTTTAAGCATTTTCTAAGGCTTAGTCATCAAACATTGGTAAAATATACATCATATTAAAAAAAATAATTCACTGACAAATTCTTTGAGTTGCTGATGGGGAAGAACACGGAAAAGATAATAATTTAATGGAATGTAATGTTTACAACTAGGTTCAAAATGGGATTCATGGATAATACAAGATCCAAAAAAGTTATGGTTTATTATTACGGAACCACCCATCAAAATGTAATAAAATGTTCATCCATGGATTGGAAACCCCTCCGAGATTTTTTGGGTCTAGTCCGATCGGCCGCATGCGCACGCATTATACGACAATCACAGATGATAAACGTTACACTGACTTCATTGGTAAAGATGTGGACGCCACTGAAAAAGGTGCAGTGCGTACTTTGGTTAACGGAATTTAAATCAGCCCGGGGGGGCAGGTCTTTTTTGCTTGGTGGTTGGGGTAAAAGGGGGCCCCCCTAAGTTTGGGGGGCCCTGGTGCATGGAACCCCCCCTTTGGGTTAGCTACGCCCCCTTTTGGGCCCAACACTCAATGGTTAACGTACCCCCCTTTAAAACCCCACCGCATCGCGGGGGGCGGGACCCCTAGAAGGGGCCCAAAACCCCCGTTAACCCCAAGTACGGTTTGGGGTCACAAAACTAACTTTGCATGGGACCAAAACCCGGGGTTCCCCTTTTGGGGAAAACATTTAAAAAGAATTTTGAGCTTGTAAGCCACCTAGAATATGCTTAGGTCTTAATCTGCTATTTTTGCAAAATTTAGAAGATGATTATAAATTAATAAATGTTAATATTAATTATTTTTTTAGACTCAGGTGGTTCCATAAATTCATGTGGCTGGTAACTATCATGCAAAAATTTTCTTGGCCTTTAGTATTGCGGGCAATTGGGTAGTTTTCTAGATTTTACAGCTTAAGTCTATTGATGATAGAAATGCTTTTTAAAAAAGTTTAAATTGAAAAATTTTTAAAGATTTTCACCGAAAAAAAATCAGTTTTTTAGTTGTTTTTAATTTTTTTCTGCATGTCGATTTTTTTGTGAGCATCCTAACAGTTGAACTTTGTGAAGTTTCCAATAGTTGAGAATGTGCTAATATCCGCAAACCGGACTTGAATAGGATAGACAGCGATTCGACATAGAACTGATTTGTGAGGAAGCATTTTATTTTCTGAATTCATTTTTGAATTCAGGATAATTAATGGATATAATTTACAAATACAGTTCCAAATTTTTTACATGTGGCTAATAAGTGTTGTTTCCACGTGAGCCTGTTGTCTCAAATGACTCCAAAGTATTTTGAGCCCACTGTAATCGTGTGTTGTAGAATTTTTTAAAGCCAAGATTTTTTTTTTTTAATGCTGCGTGTGAAAAGTCCCAAAGGGGGGTTTTTTTCCCAAACTTTCAATTTTCCATTGGTCTAGAAATTTTCATGCTTTTTTAAATGCTTTTTAGAGCAAAATTAAAAATTGATTTTTGTGTTTCGGAAATTTTTACTTGAAACCAAAAGTGTCTTTTTTGTGGGAATTTTTTTTTATTGCTCTAAAGTATAATGTATACTTTAATATAAACACTGAATATAATTGGCCCAAAACCCGGGGCCCCCTTGATCCCTTTTTTAGGAAAAAAAGAGAAGTAAAGGAAAGAAATAATGGCCTCTTTGCCATTCCCCATGGGGTGGTTATTTTTAAACATCTGTTTTTTGTAAAATTGATTTTCTGTTTGTATTTGCCTCATTTGGAAAAAACGTCGGGTATGACGCCAAAGGCCTCTTTTCGGTTATTTTGGGAAATTTTTATTTTTTTTTTTTTCAGGGGAAAAATAAATCCGATACCCTTCTCATATTTTTTGGCGGTAAACCAAATTTTTTTTTTTTCCCCGGCATTACTTTTTTTTTATTCAAAATATTAAGTTTCGATGAATTTATGGGGTTATTCATTTTTATTATAGACAGCGTGGGGGTTTTACAAGTTGGGAAAAGGGGGCCTTTTGACTCGGGAAAATAAAATTTAAATTTCCCTGTTGTTACCAGTTTTGGTAAACAATGTTTTTAAAAAAGACCCCTTTTTATTTTCCTTTAACTACAAAAAAAAGAGCCACACTCAAAAGAATTACATTTTTAAATGGTTTTTGTCACAAAAAGATTAAAATTCAAGAGCGAAAAAACTGTGAATTAAATTTTTTGGGGAATTTCAACCTTCATGATTGCTTTGGGTTTTTTTAAAAATATTTTTATGATTTTTATTCACTGAAAAAAATTTAAAAAGGGAATTTTTTGAATAACATTCCCCGTTTGGGGGAATTTTCTTACATTATTTGATGATGAATAAAAAACTTTTTTTCCCAAAAGTACCACATTTATTTCTTACAAAAATTTTTTGGAGAAAAAAAATACTTTTAAATAGAGGGTTTTCAAAATTTTTGAATCTTTTCAGATTATGTTTTTAAGATTTTGTCAAAAAGAACATCACTTGACTTGATTTTTTCCCGGGGGCCCAATTGGGCGGTTAGCAGCCTTAAAACCCCCTGTCTAAAACCAAGAGGGGGGTTTGTGTTGTCAATGGATGGTTGGGTGGAGGGGGGGCCGGTTTTTGGTTAAAAAGGTTTTGAATTAATAAAAAAACCCAAATTTAAAAAAAAATTCCAAATTTTTTTTACTTAAAAAAAAAAAAATTTTTTTTTTTTTTAAAAAAAAAGGGGGTTAATTTAAAAAAAAAAAAACCCGGGGGGTTTTTTAATTTTTTTTTTTTTTTTTTGGGGGTTTTTAAATCTTCTTTGGAAATTAAAAAAATTTTTTTTTTTTTTTTTAAAAAAAAAGGGGGGTTTTTTTCCCCCCCTTTTTTTTTTTTTTTTTTTAAAAAGTTGGTTTTTCCCTTTTGGGCCCCTTTTTTTTAAAAAAATCCCTTTTTTTTTCCCCCCCTTTTTTTTTTTCCCCCAAAAAAAGGGGGCCCCCCCCCTTTTTTTTTCCCCCTTTCCCCCTTTCCCCCCCGGGGCCCCAAAACCCCCCCCAAAAAAAAAATTTTTTTTTAAAAAAAAAAAAAAAAAACCCCCCGGCCCCCCAAAAAAAGGAAAAAACCCAAAACCCCCCCCCTTAACCCCCCAAAAAAAGGAAAAAAAAGGGGGGTTTTTTTTTCCCCCCCCCCCCCCTTTTTCCCCCAAAAACCCCCGGCCCCCCCCCCCCGGGGGGAAAAAACCCCCAAAAAAAAAATTTTAAAAGATTTGGGGGGAAAAAAAAAAAAAAAACCCGGAAAAAAAAAAGGAAAAAAACCCCTTTTAAAAAAAACCCCCCCCCCCCTTTTTTTAAAAAAAACCCCCCCCCCCAAAAACCCCCTTCCCAAAAAATCAAAAAAACCCCCCCCCCCCTTTTTTTTAAAATTCCCCAAAAATTGGGGAAAAAACCCAAAAAAAAATTTTTCCCCCAAAAAAACCCGGAAAAAAAAATTTTCCCCCGGGTTTAACAAAACCCAAACCCAAAACCCCCCAAAAAAAACCCCCCCCCCCAAAAACCCCCCCAAAAAAAAGGGGGTTTTTTAAAACCCCCCAAAGGGAAAAAAAATTTAAACCCCCAAAAAAAAGGGGAAAAACCCCCAAAAAATTTCCCCCTCGGGGGCCCCAAAAAAAAAAAATTTTTCCCCCCCCCGGGTTTTAAAAAACCCCCCTTTTTTTTAAAAAAAAAACACTTAAAAAAAACCGGGGTTTTTTAAAAAAGGGGAAAAATTTTTTTTGGGGGGCCCCCCCCTTTTTTTCCAAACCCCCCCCTTTTTTCCCCTTTTAAAAAAAGGGAAAAACCCCCCAAAAAAAAAAAAAAATTTTCCCCCAAAAAAAAAAACCCCCAAAAACAAAAACCGGGGGGGGCCCCAAAAAAAAGGGAAAAAAAATTTAAAAAACCCCCCAAAAAAATTTTAAAAAACCCCCCCCCCCAAAAAAAACCCCAAAAAAAAAAAAAAAAAGGGGCCCCCCCTTTTTTTTTAAAAAAAAAAATTTTTTTAAAAAAAAACCCCCAAATTTAAACCCCCCAAAAGGGAAAAAAAAAAACCCCCCAAAAAAAAATTTTTTTAAACCTTTTTTAAAAAAAAAACCCCCAAAAATTTTTCCCCAAAAACCCCCCCTTTTTAAAAAGGAAAAAAAAAAAAAATTTTTTTAAAAATTTTTTTTAAAAAAACCCCCCCCTTTTAAAAAAAAAACCCCCCGGGTTTTTTTCCCAAATTTTTAAAAAGGGGGGTTTGGGGGGGTTTTTCCCCCCCCAAAAAAAAAAACCCCCCAAAAACCCCCCCCAAATCCCAAAAAAAATTTTTTCCCCCCCAAATTAAAAAAAAAAAAACCAAAAATTTTTTCCTTTTTTTAAAAAAAATTTTCCCCAAACCCCCCAAAAAAAATTTAAACCCCCTTTTCCTTCCCAAAAACCCCCTTTTTTTTTTTTTTTTTTCCCCCCTTTTTTTTTTGGGGTTTCCCCCCAAAAAAAAAAATTTTTTTTTTTTTAAATTTTTTTTCCCCCTTTTTGGGGGGAAACCAATTACCCCCCTCCCTAAAAATTTTTTTTTTTTTGTTTTTTTTCCCCCAAATTAAAAAACTTCAAACCCCAAAACCTTTTAAAACGGGTTTTTCCCTTTTTAAAAACCCCCCTTTTTAAACCCAAAAATTTTAAAAAAATAAATTTACCAAAAAAAAAAAAACCCCTTTCCCCCCCAAACCCCGCCCCCGAAAAAAAAACCCAAAATTTTTAAAAAAAAAATTTTCCCAAAAAAAATTAAAAAAATTTTTTTTTAAAAACCCCCCAAAACCCAAAAAAAAAAAACCCCAAAAAAAAAAAAATTCCAAAAAAAACCCCCCAAAAATTTTTTTAAAAAAAAAAAAAAAAATTTTGGGGGGAAAATTTTTAAAAAAAACCCCCCAAAAAACCCCCCCCGGGGGGGGAAAAAAAAAAAACCCCCTTTTCCTTTAAAAAAAAAAAAAAAATTTTAAAAAAAAATTTTCCCCCCCCAAAAAAAATTTTTTTCCCCCCCCCCCCCCAAAAAAAATTTATTTTTTAAAAATTTTTTTTTTTTTTTAAAAAAAATTAAAAAGGGGGAAAGTTTAAAAAAATTTTTTTCCCCCCAAAAAAACTTTCCAAATTTTTCCCCAAAAAATTTTAATTTTTTAAAAATTTCCCCCCAAAAAAAAAAATTTTTTTATTTTTAAAAAAAAAAAATTTTTAAAAATTTTTTTTTCCCAATTTTTTTTGGGAAAATTTTTTCCCCCCTTTTAAAAAAAAATTTTTTTTTAAAACCCAAAAAAAAAAAATTTTTTTTAAAAAATTTTTTTAAAAAAAAAAAAATTTGGGGGTTTAAAAAAAAAAAATTTTTTTTTAAAAAAAAATTTTTTTCTTCCCCCCTTTTTCCCCCCCCCCAAAAAAACCCCCCCTTTTAAAAACCCCCCCCTTTTTTTTTAAAAAAAAATTGGGGGTTTTTTAAAAAAAAAAAAAAATTTCCCCCCCCCCCCCCCTTTTTTTTTAATTTCCTTTTCCCCTTTTTTAAAAATTTTTAAAAAAAAAACGCCGGGGGGCCCCTTTTTAAAAACCAATTTTTTTTTTTTAAACCCAAAAATTTTCCCTTTTAAAAAATTTTAAAAAAAAACCCGGGGGCCCCCTTTAAAAAAAAACCCCCCCCTTTCCCCCAAAAAAAAAAAAAAAAAATTTTAAAATTAAAAAGGAAAATTTTTTAAAACCCCTTTTTTTAAAAAAAAAAAACGGAAAAACCCCCCCAAAAATTTTTTTAAACCCCTTTTTGGGTTTTGTTTTTAACCCCAAAAATTTTTAAACCAATTTTAAAAAAAAAAAACCCGGAAAAGGGGGGAAAAAGGTTTTTAAATAATTTTAAAAAAAATTTAAAAAAAAAAAGGGTTTTTTTTAAAAAAAATTTGGGAAAAAAGGGGGTTTTTTTTAAAAAAAAAAAAAAAAAAAAAAATTTTAAAAAAACCCCCTTAAAAAAAAAAAAAAATTTGGGGGGCCTTAAAAACAAAAAAAAAAAAAAAAAAAACCCCCTTTCCCTTTTTTTTTTTAAAATTAACCCTTTTTTTTCCCCTTTTTAAAAAAAAAGGAAAAATTTTTGGGGTTTTTTTCCCCCCCAAATTTTTTTTGGGGGTTTTTTTTGGGGAAATTTTTCCCCTTTTTTTTTTCCAAATTTTTTTTTTCCCCGGGTTTTAAAAATTTTTTTTTTTTCCCCCGGGGTTTTAAGCCTTTTCCCCCCCCCTTTTTCCCCCAAAAAAAAATTTTTTTAAAAAGGAAAAAGGAGGTTTCCAAGGCCTTTCCCCCCCCCTTTTTTTTTAAAAAAAAACCCCCCAACCAAATTTTAAAAGGGAAAGGGGAAAAAAAAAATTTTTTTTTTTAAAAAAAATTTAAATTTCCCAAAAAATTCCCGGGGGGGCCAAAAATTTTTTTAAAAAAAAAATTTTTAAAACCCCCCCCCCCTTTTTTTTTTTTTTTGGGGAAGGTTTTTTTTCCCCTTTTTAAAAAAACCCCCCCAAATTTTTAAATTTTTAAAACCCCCCCCCGGGGGGGGGAAAAAAAATTTTTTTTTTGGGGTTTTTTTTTCCCTTTTCCCCCGGTTTTGCCCGGGGGGGGAAAAATTTATGGAAATCAACCCAAAGTTAAAATCAAAAAAATTTATTAAAAAATAGCAAAAAATTTTGTTCTTCACCATAAAAATTTAAAATATTAAATGCCTTAAACTAATAAAGTTTAAAAAGCCCAAAAAGAATTCTTCTGATTCTTATAACCCACCGAAAATTTTGGCTTTTGGAAATTTTTTGAACCGTTTTAAATTTAATTTTTTAAAATTTTTTTTATTTTGTTTTTCCCCCGCATCGGGGCTTTTCCCCCTCTTTTAAATTTTTTCCCGGGAGAAAACCAAGATCCCCCACCTCAAGCCATTCCAAAATCAGAGACCCACTTCCTCAACCAAAAGGTCAAATCGCATAACCCAAAGTTCCCTCGCAACCTTCACTCCCTCCAGCAGATAAAACACAGCCCATTAATTCGGATATGATGGGGTTTGCGAGCCATACCCCGGGCCCACAGCACGGAATAAATATCCAGGGGGTAAACCATCACAAATTTATTAAAAGAAACAGCTCCCTTTACTTGGGAAACCCTGTTTTAAAATTTTTTTAATGGTAGGAAGTTTCTGAGCGGAATGTTTTTTCGCTGTCAGTCAAAAATCGCTCAACCCGAAGCATCAGAAGTTGTGAACCACACGCCCTGGCGTCATCTTTTTTGAATAGTTGAACGTTTTTCCCCCGCTCTTTTGGAACTGGTGCCTTTTATCTTTTTTCTCGTAAAAACCACTGCGGGTTTGTCCGTTGGGCTCCCAGGAGCCCGTATAAGCTGAACTTAGATTTTCTGGTAATATTCGATCAGCCAATCCAGTGGGCCCGTAGATCTTTTGGGCCCCGGGGGGCCCAAATGGTTTTAATCGGCATGGAAAAAAATCGTTTTAAACATTTGTGGATCTGTAATCCCCTTAATAATATATATACGTGTCTTTTGTTGAAGAAACTGAAAAAAAAAATTCTTGTGTTCTGCCTATTAAAGAGAATACAGCAGTTACAAAAATCGCTAAATTAGCATGCTAATAGAAAGCATCCTGGACAAACGAACAATTAAGCGCCGCATATTTCAGACTCAAAGATTTACAAATTTAAGTGTAATCTCTTTGTACTTATAAATATAATGACATTTACAATTTATGTTTCCATATGCGAAAAATACATAATGTGGAAAATATATAAATGAATTAAGAAGAAAGTGTACACACGAATCATCCAAGGGAAATCTTTTTCACTTTTAAAGGACGTGGTGAAAATGTTGAATTGGGTTTTTTTGACTTCGGCATTTAATGAATAAGAACAGCCAAAAAGGAAACAAAAAAATAAATTTTTTAGTGGGGGTGGAAACATCATACTAAAACATGGAAAAAAACCCTCATTTTGCTGTCACCGATCTGGTGTTGAATGCTATAACTAGGCGCAAATTATGCTAGATGTTTTAAAAAAAATATTCCATACGAATGCTTAACTCTACATTTATTTTTTAATTGGACAGCAAGACAACAACGAAAAAAACGAAAATTAAAAAACGACATAAAGAGAAAGTTATTGATCTCGAATTCAAATCTTTTTTAATCAAAATGTGGGTCATACATCTAAAACACGTGAATTGGGGCATTGATCGAAGAGAAATCCCCAATCCCCATGACATCACGGAATGCATCAGGGTCCAGCGCGCTCTACGGATTTCCCACTAAACCCTGGGCAACATTTCTCCCACCTTTT
>BMAV01028172.1:0-65957 GCA_019973955.1 Trichonephila inaurata madagascariensis
CCCCCTTCATTTTTTTTGCCCTTTTTTATCAAATTGTATGTTGCGTTTTTTCTGAAAATGGATATTTTTTAAAATTTTAAAAATTTTTTTGGAATATGAGGGTTATTTTTAATAATTACGATTAATCTTTTGTTTCAAATTCTTTTCTCAAGTAAGGAGTTTCTTTAAATTTTTAATAAAGATTTCGCTTAATTGAAATTATAATCTTTCATAACATTCTTCAATTAAAAAATTTTTTTTCCAAGTAATTTTTTTTCGTTTTAAATGTTTTTTTCTTTTTTTTTTCTTTTTTTTCAAATTTTTTTAAACAATGTATTTTCAATGTTTTACTTATTTTTATTTCTTCCTCGTGCATTTCTTAATTCCTTACATATATTTTTTTAAATCCTCGTATTCATCCTTTTTGCCTCTGTCCCCCACAAAATATATATAAAAAAATAATTTTTATTTTTCATTTAAGCCCACGCTGCGAAAAACTCGGCCGGGGTCCACCCCACGAGCCTTTTAAGCCGGGGCCATGGCCCATTGCGGGAGAAATTTTATTTAAAAATTTATTGTATAAAATTTGTGGTTTTTGGAAAATCAAATATATCAATTTTGTTTTTCCGTGGGTATCGTACGGTAGAATTGATATTCTTTTGTTTTTGGGAAACCCTTACGATTAGTGAAAACAACAACAGTAAGTAGCGCAATTGTAGGTTGGGACTTTTTTTAACTATTTTCATATCTTGAAAAAAAAAAAATATTCGAAAATTATATCGTTTAAAAGGATTTGTAGGTTGACTTTTTTTGTGGATAAACTATGGCGTAATTGTTTGATTTTCAATAAAGTTTTGTTTTAAAAAAGGGTTTCAATGAAATTTTCCCTGTGATTCTTTTAAGGGTATAAAAAATTTTTTGAATAATTTTTTGAAAAACAAAACAAATTTTTAAAATATGGTAATATCACGGGTAAAAAGGGACACCCTTTGAAGTTTGTTATATTATTGGAATCATATAAAACTGTTTACTGATCAGATATTGTGAAAGAGTTTTTTAAATGCTACTAATTTAGTGTTAGTGACAAAATAATATTTATATATATATATTTATATTACATATAATAATTATAAAAAAACAGGAGTTATAATTTTTGATCAATTTTCCACATTTTTTAAATTTCCCAAAGTTTTTGGTCTTAAAGATTCCCCCCCCATTTTTCCCTGTGGCGGACGTGAAATAAATAACATATACATGCCGCCCACGTGAAATAGCTGACAAAACCCAACAGAAAAAAAAAAAAGAATTTCCCCCGTTCTAGGGTTTTTTAAGACAAAAAATTTTGTCGGAAAAGCAATTCTTTAAAACTTTTCTTCCTGACCGTTTGTTACAGCTATTTTGCCATCCCAAACCTCACTGACCACAAGCGTGGTTTGGGGGGGATTCCCAAAATCAATAGTTTCGATTGAAGCAAAAATTTCTAATCATAAAACATTTACTATCATTTTATATGTACCCCAAAAACATGTAGTAAAACTTTCGTGAATTAATTGTATAACAAGCCTGTAACTCGCGCAATCAAAACGGATTAGTATCGTTTGCCCCACAATTTCACGAGGAAGAAAATATTTAAATTGTATTTTTCTGGCTCTTTTCTCGCAGATGTTTTAAAAAGTGGGCGTGGCAGTTCTGTTTAGTCTCCTGAGTTGTATTAAAAATGTTCCATAACTTATATATATATATATATATATTTTAATTTCGTTGAATGTCCCGAATGCAATTGGTCAAACAATAGGCTTTCATCTTCGAGTAGCGGATAAATGTTAAATATTATACCCTTTTATTTATAAAAATAAATAATAAAATAGCCCCATATATATACATCTAATACTTCTTATTTCTGTTCGATATATATCCAGTTGCTTTGTTGTTTGCACACGTATCAAATATTAGTAAATAAATGGTCTTAACAAAAGATGGAATTTCTCTGGAAAAAATTTCTCTATATAGAAGGAAGTTTTTTCAAAAACGTTCATATCATAAGTGCATTATACAGAAGCTTTTTCACACAATGACGAATTTTTCATGTTACTACTCCTAAGCTATACCATGCTTCAAATAAATCATGATACCATAAATGTATTGTTTATCTCATTTATTGTTTCACTGTTACATATTAGCAGAAGTAATAAATTAAATAATTTTCACATATAATGAACATAAGAGTTTTGTAAATAAATGATTTTTTACTTTTTTTTATTACATAAATTTATAATGTGATTTTATTCATTTATATTCTTATTTTAATTTTAGAATCATTTTAACAACCTTCATATCTTGTTCAACAACGTAAATAAAAAATCGAGATTGAAATGAAAGAAAGTTTTGAGATAAGCATTTATTTAATTTTGCATAAGCAATTATCGAAAGCAATCCAATTGCTGATATTATAATAAATAAAACGAAGCTTTATGAAGGCTGTCTGTGCAGAAGTAAGAAATTCCTTTATAAAGTCAACATTATTTTTGTTCTAATTAAAATTCTTCTTACAAGAGTGTTGTCTTACTACACCTTTTCTGAATGTAAATGAAAGTTTCTCTTAAGGGGGTTCACCCATGCGATGGGTTCAAAAATCTAATTTTTTTTTTCATAAATTGCTTCCTTAACATGTCCTAGAATACGTGGTAAAGTTATCTTTAAAATTCAAGTCGTTATAAAGAAGCAGGTGTTAGAAGAGCAGCTGTTGGTAGCGCTAAGTTAAGATTTTATGGTTTTAATCGGACTTGAAAATTTAAACGCTCTTTTCTCAAAACTGTGTTTTTCAAATTTCTCTCCATCATATCTCAAGAACGGCTAAGATCGAATGACTTCAAATTTATAGGGTAGATTCAGCGCACATATACACACCACATGAACTACGATCATTCCAAAATTCGAAACATATATATTTTTCTTTTATAACTAAAACATAACAGAAAACCCACGAAATTCAAAACGTTTTCTTTAGAGGTCTACCAAAAATCCAATTTTTGATATTTTCAATTAAGTATAGTTTATTAGGTGCATTTAAGCTTACAGATTAAAATGTCATTATTTTTTTCAATTCAGATTAGCCAATCAGCCGGAATTATGGAGAATGTGAGCGTCCATTTTTTAGGGGTGGGTGTGTTCATAGCGTTGTAACTGACGTTCTATTGAATATTTTTGGGCAAAAAATTTATATACATACTCTTAAAATACATATAAATAAACGATAAAATACGTAAAGTTCTATCATTTTACTGGTCGTCAAATAAAATTTCCTAAAAATGCTTAAAAACAGGCCGTCATCTGGGTGAACCCCCTTAAAACCTCTAAATTTAAAGCATATTTTTGCTTTTTCTCTGATAATTGTAGATTCACAAGTAATATGAATTTATGTTTTGGTTTTGAAAATTACTGTCGTGCCTCAATAGGACATATACATAGTTTATATATATATATATATATACAAAATCCAAGAACGGTAAATAACATACGAACATTATTGTGATATTGCTTGTTCTAATTGGAGTGAATTGATAGTTTGCAGAAATACATTAGTAAACAGCAGTGCCAATGTCGTATGATTTATAAGATATCTGGTCACGGGTTATCTCTACATGCTACCATTTATAAATATTTCCAGAATGTATTGGTACATGTCTGTTGTTTTGCTCTTCTAAATAATATTTAGTTTATAAGTTGAGTACTTTGCTGTATGATGAGCTGTTTTTCATACCGAGTACGATAAATCCAAATACGTACTTTCGAAACTACAAACCAAATGTGTTTAGAAATAAATATTACCCATGCGAATTGCTTACTGTATAATAGTGATTTTCTATTTGTTGAAAATTTCATGACTTTCTTTCATTGTGTTTTATATGTGTTTGTTTCATTTACGAATTAATTTTTGATGATAATTTGTAGTATCTATTAAACTTTAAAGTTGTAGTCATGTCTTAATATATTTGTAATCCTAAATAAAATTCTAAGCATACATTAAAGAAATATTTCATTTTTCTAAAATGACATGTCCAGATATAAATGGTTAAGCAAAGTTAAAAAAGAATAATAAGCTTTTTCTGTTATTTATATGATTAAAATTTGAAGATTTAGCAAATTCTAACTTTTTCCATAGTTAAATGCCTACAGGTATATTGCTTTTATTTAGTTTTAAACTGCAATTTCCAAAATAAAAAAAATAAGATTTAGGATTGTTTGAAAAAAAAAACCTGTTTTTTTATTACATTTAATAAATTTTATTAATTAGAATAAATCCAATTAAAATTAAAATAAACAATTTAGAATTAACATTACCCAAAATAGATGCTTTAGAAAATTAAAAATATTGCATGATTCCTCATTTACAATTTTTGCCCATCTAAAAAAATTACATGATAAATTATTTTATTAAAAACGTATCCCCTTTTATCCTCATTGAGATGTATGAAAATTTTTGATTTAAGAAATCTGCTGAAATTTAATATTTTGTAATTTGTTGATTATAACATTTAATTAAATACAGAATACATATAACAAGAAAACACAATTTTTTTAAATCAAAGCTAGGGAAAAAAATACTTCTATGCATATTTCAAGACAAAGAAATTCATTTTTGTACCGAAATTTTAATTATGCGTAAGTAAGAAAAAAGCCAGAATAAAGTCGAGAAAAAAATTTTAAAATATGATCCGATTGCTAAAGCATAAAAATAATTATAACAAATGAGACTCTTAGTAATCCTGTTTTGTTAAAACAAAAACAAAATCCATTCACTCTTATTTTTTGCTACTCACAGTGGCTTTACTTGGAAATTCAATTCTTTTGCATACTTTTTCTGAATCCTGATTATTTTTTCTTTAATTTGTTTATCTTTAAGCTGGAAAAAAACCGTTATTTTTTATTATTTTCATTTTAAAAGAGATCTTCAAAATCCGAATGACTTCCCCACTGTTATTCATTAAGTTTATGTTAAAAAATAAATAAATAATACAACGCATAATATTTTTTTAAATAAATATCTGGTTTAAATGGATGATATTAGGTTAATGAAGTATTGTGCTTGAATAATATACATTATTATTATTATTATTTTTTGCAATTAAGCCTTTGCAGATATGGTAAGTTCCCAAATGTGAGAGTCATTTAATGGTGGCACCATCCAGTGGCCGCTCCTGCTACAATTTTGACGCTTGAATTAATTTTATTCAAGCTCTTGTTGTGTTACATATTGCTGTCATTTAATTTTATCTAGAACAACAGTCAAATTGATATTTAACTGATATTTTACATGCAACGGCATAAGTGCCAACGATTTTCGCATCTAGAAATTCTATCGACTCGAGCTGGGATCGAAACATCAATCTCAGGCTAATGATGAGACAGGCTACCACTAAGCCACCGATCCGGCATATTAATATTTTTGAACATCAAGTAAAAAATATGAATTTCTAGAAATTAGTAATTTATGACAATTTCAAGATATCAAACTCATAAGCGTCAATTGGCCATAACATAATTCCATAATCAAAAGATAAACTATTTTTTTTTATTTTTAAAATGCAAATATGCCGCCCAGCCAGTATGGTGAATATGACTCTTGGCGTGTAACCAAGTTGGATCGGGTTCGATCCCGAATAAGGCATGATTGTATTTTCTTCGGGAAAAGAAGTCGGACTCTTTTGCCTCGAATGGAAAGCAGCGTACCCCTTCTGTTATATGCTGGGATCATGATCTGTAATAAGTGCCTGTATTCTTCCCTTTATGTTGTATGTTTCTTTTTCCTCCAACTGTATTTCATATATATCTGGGGACGACAACAACAACAATAAAATGCAAATATTGTTCAACGTATTCAGCTTCCTATATCAATTTGTTCAAAAACTACTCTAGAAAAAAAAAAAAAACTCACCATTCCAAACTGCATTGAACAAGTCAATTTTTTGCCAATAGTCTTCATCGACTATCATCACCTTTGAACTACTTGATGTTTTCTTATTATGAGGAATTATATGATCACAATTTTGGAACAATTATTTAAAAATATATAGAATGTATGTTCACGTATAATTCAAAGTTAAGTAACCTTTGTCGTTTTCCAATGCGGTCACAAATTGCTTCATCCGGTTTTTCCCTCAGGTGTAATCCTGTACGGAAGTATGGTACTTGTATTACTTTTAATATGACTTGGAAACAAAAATATCGGGGAATAGTTTCATTTTTCTTTGAAAATCCTATTTCATTTTAATCCTAAAAACAAGTACTGCAAGCATTTAAACGTGCTACTTTTGGTGCTTGGGAATATCTGCTAAGAATATTTTACAGAGTAATGTAAAATTCATGTCTCTTTTTTTAAAAGATGTTAAATCAAAAATTGCAAAAGACAAGTTGCAGAGTAAAATGTCAGCATAAATATTCATAGTTAATAAAACATGCATACTACTTTCTTTCCGGTTTGTAACTTAGTTTAAATAAATATCACATCAACATGGACAATAAATGACAGCGAGACTACAGTGTGTGCTGTTTCTGATAAGAATAATTTACTATGATAAATAACCGGGAAATATTAAATGAAAATGTAGATAAGGCACTTTGAAACTCTTTATTTTCAACCTCAAAGAAAATGTTTCGCTGTATTCCTGTTCATATTTTGCATATTTCAGAATATACTAGAAAACTTGATTTTAATTTAAATTGTTCTAGTAGCAATGCTAATTTTCATATTCATTTTCTTTTTAACATATTAAAATAGTCTTCTTTCTTCTTTATTTGTTATTAATATAATAGTTAACTCATATAAACTTTATTACATGTTTGACCTTTCAAACATTGTTAATTTTGTTTTCCTGGTGTCTGCTTTGTTTTAATTTCCAAAAAACTTACCACATTTCAGTAAAATTTTGAAATTTGTAAAATAGTTATTAAGCTGAAAGTTCATTTCTTACGATTTTATTTTGTAACTTAAAATATAATGCTTTGATAAACATTGATAAGTTTTATATAAGCCGAAATATAAATTTATATCTGGAGACTATTATGAGAAGATTTAGTTATTCAGGAATTCGAAAATATTTTTTAAGCTTGTAATATTTTCAACAGGCATTCGTTGAAAACAAGTTTATCACACGTTCAATTTTGTTAGATTGTTATTTGTACTCTTAGGTGAAAAGAGTGAATTCAGAATATGATCATTTAAAAAAATATTTATTAAAAAAATACGTGAAATAAAAATTACCAGCAATATTTTATAGCAAATGCATTCAAATGAAATAAACCTGAAAATAAATTTAACTGAAGGCTATTTTCAGCAAATGTACCACAACTTCAGCTAAACGCGGGTCTCATTTTAGGAGAAAAACAGGCCTCTATACTTTCTAGGAAATGTGTAGCATAGTAACTCACACATTTGTTTATAATATAGTGCTTTTAAAGTTTCAAAATATTACATAAATAATTAATTTTTCCTTTTTAACACGTAAAGGGATAGCTCAAATATTAAATTACGGATTACGAGAAAATATGCGAAACACATTTTATAAAATTTAAAAAAAAAGCGTCAACTAGATTAAAAATGAGGAATACTATAAAATAATATATTTTATACAGGATAGTGAAGCCATAGTCTAATATTAATGTTGAAGTTCTTTTTTATCTGAAAAAATATTCCGAAGTCGGATCCTTACTTTTAACATTAACCGAAGGCAGCCTTAAAATGGCCCTGAATCTACATTACATAGATTAACGACTATAAATTCTTAACAAAATTAATGCAACTCTCCTTTTATAAAATTTTATCTAAATATCCTAAATTTTTACCACTTATTCGTATATTTATCTTTTTCTTTGTGTGATAATTGTAGTTTTTTTATTAAAATATTCTTAGTTAACAAAAACTATAAATATATTATTAGCTCTAATTATTTCTTGTTACACAATTTTTTTGTTATCATTCCTTTAGGTTTGGAAAATGTATTTACGCTTGCATTTTATTTTTTTAGTAAAGTTTCCACCATTTAAATTGTAATGTTTTGTCTTTCGTGATTCCGTGCTAAATTTCTCGTCTTTTGGAAGCTTTAACACTCTCTTATATTTTTATTACTCGTTAAGGAATTCCATTCACAAGTTACTCGAACAGATAACCCTCTTTATTTTTCTCTTTTACTTACTTTGGGAGAAACCTTAATTAGAACGAAAACAACAAAAAAACAAACCTCTATACATGTTCCAAATGAATGTGTCGCACGTAACACATTCATCTCTTTCTAAATTAAATCTTTGAGAAGGCATCTTCTGTTTCTCTTCGGGACAGATAAGAATTTTTTTTTTAGTTTGCGTTCTTACTTTCATACTTTTGGCAAAGTGATAAATTCCTGAGTAAAATTTAATTACTCGTAATTTGGAAAAGTGTACCTTGTTTTACTTGAGGCACGCCATATCTTTTTCCTATATAAGGAATACTTTGCTTCGTTTAAATTAGAAGATTTCTCTGTGGAGGTAATCTATCAACCATGAGTTCTTATAACTTTCTGAGCTTGAGACAAAAGAAGATAACCGTGTTTGGAAAGTAGTGTGCTTTTATACTTCGCTGAGGCTGCCTTTGTCTTAAATTAAAGAGCATGACCCAAACTGGAAGCCTACTTCGGGAGTATTAATGAAATTAAGAATAAAAATATTTCTGTGTTTCTGCAATATATCTAAGACCTGTCTATTAACAATAAAAAATCTTAATTTACATAATAATTTTAAACAATTCACTATTAATAGTGAATTAAAGAAAATTATATTGAATGTATGCTCTAATTTGTAAAAGATGAAATGCAGCCACTTTAACTCTTTCTCCAACTCATGGTACAAACTTAAATGGTAGATACACGACATTGTAATAATCATTTATTCTATAGTAATGTATGGGAGTAAGTGACGTGGTGGAATGCAAACATAGGAAATAAAAGAAAAAGGGAAATGTAGTTATCGGTTGGTTGCGTTGCCGGTAGGGGGCTGTAGATGTCTAGCAGCCTTTCAGAATGAGGGATCTCATTAGAAGAAAACTATATTTGTATTGGGATCAAATTATAAGTCACGTGATTCTAGCCAATTAATTCAAAATCTCGTGCAACGTCATATTAATACGATAAAAATTATCTAGTGTTTCCAGCTAATCAGTTCATGCACTCTGGTGTTGGCCAAGTTTTGCTCTTTGCAGAAACTTTCTCTTAAAAAGTACATATATGTACAAAATGCATTTTATTTAAAAGCATAAACATAAAATATGATTTTTTTTTTAATTTAAAAAAATCTTTTTGAAGGATTTTTTCCTAACATTTAAACATCTTTACCCAAATATAAAATTTGAAATTTTATATGAGTTTTACAAATAGAACAACAAGTACAATTAGTTTAATGTTTGTTTTGAATTCAATGGAAAACACGTGTTTGTTTTTATCATGTGACTTCATGAATTAAGCCCATTGTGCTGACGCCTACGATGGAAGACTTTAGGCATGTCGAAAAAGCAAATATGTACGCCGTGCACATATTACGGCAGAGCTGCACTACGAATTATCATTGAAAGTGCACGACAATCACTCTACCGATGCTATCAAGCACATATTGTTACTGATTGACGCAATATTGAACAGTTATTGTAAACACTTGCTAACGGCGCTTTTTAATTATCAATTTGTCTTTCCTTTCGTCTCTTATTTTTAGTGTTTGTGTGTCCCCGCTTCACTTGTGTCCATACATTCCTCTACAATAAACGGTTGTAGAGGTATGTACCATGAATTCCACCACGTGCATTGACGGTACTTAAAAGTACCACTCACTAAAATTACAGAGAATAACTATTTTTACAAATATTCTGACAATATTTAGCGCAAACACTCTTCTGATTCCATTATTCCAGGATACATGCAGCATGAGTCCTAAGATGAGTATTTTCACTAAGAAGGCAAATAGTTGTAAAGCTGGAAGCTGCGTTTTCAGCTGCCATTTCAATTGGATTGTCAAGATGGATATTTTTGTTTCGCAAAAGTATTTAAAATCAAAATGTAAGTGTCTTACTTTTCATATGTTAATTAAGACCTTAGAAAACTATCTAAGTATTTATTTTAAGTGAACAGTGTATATAATTGATTTTATATTTGACTTACTTTGTGTGGTACTTATAATAACCGCCAGTACACTTCATGTCAGAGAAAGCACTTTGTTTACTTTTCGTCCGTGTAGTTTATGAAGATTTTTGTGTTGTGTGTTGTAGCATTCTTTTTAAAGTGTAATACAGTTTTTTGGGGGAGACGGGGGATTTCTTATAAGTTAAACTTTTTTTTTTTGATTTTTCATTTTTTTTAACATTTTCAAAAACTTTTGAATTAAATATGAGCTTTTTTTCCCCCGTAGAATTTAATGAAATATCTATTTTTTGTTCACAAACCAAGATTTTAATTTCTTTGTGTCTAACTGAGATTTAACAATAATATAATGTTTTCAAGTCACTATATTTTTTTTCTTTTCTTAGTATGTATCGAAGAAAGGAGCTCAGACCAAGAGGCTTTCGATTTACTACGGAAGTTACCATCTAAAAACAGTGATGTACTAACGGATAATTCTTCAGATTAAGATGTCCCAGAAAGTTATTTGCGAGAATTTTCGTCAGATTCTGAAGAAGATGATCAAGAAAATGAACAAAACTCTGAGCGCAGTAGCTCATGTTCAGAAAATATATTATTTCTTAACTCAGGATGCAGTGTCTTAAAAAACATTGAATTGAAACTTCACAAAAATGCACAATGTTTAATTTATTTTTGTATACTGCTGAAAAAGTAAAACAATCTTTGAATATTATCAAAATTTTGGGTGTAAGAAATTGGTTATTTTTTTAAAATTTTATAATTTTTTTTTGTGCCTCAAACCGTTAGTGCTCTCTTCATTTTCATTATACCGATTTAAAAAAAAATGCACTAAAAAATTGCAGTAAATTATTATGCAACAGATAAAGGGTTAAAATGCTTATATACAGCAAACCCTTTGTACCTTTTCCCCCAAGTGGTAAATTTCTAAATTTATACAGCAAACTAAAAGAAATTTGTAAAAATAAGTAAAAGCTAATAGCTTAGTTCCTTTATAAATATTTTACTTTTTAACAAATTAGAGAATGTACCTATTTGAATTATCTCTTTTGCATATCTCAACCATTTTGTTTTTCCTTATTTCAATGTATATTTGTATTTTAATGCACATAATATTTAGTTACGTACCTTGGATAATTTTTTTAGTTTAGTTCTTAGAAAAGTTTTTTTTTCGTAACAGAAGGCTTAATTGCACTTTTTCACATCCAACATCTACTTTTTGAAATTATTCAGTTCATTCCAAGTCGCTCACAAGGAATACATATTTCTTTCATTTCCGCATATTGTATTATTTTTGAAAGAATAAGATGTATCAGTACAATGGAAGGTAGAGTACTGCATTTTCTTCTAAATATAAATGCGCAATGGTTTAATAAACATTCTTAGAAATTTAAGTTTTGTACGATGTACGATTTCCTTCTTGCAATATTTGTAAGAGAAGGAGAAAAGTGAGATATTAGCAATATCAGGAATAAATCCACTACTTTGGTAGATTCTATTCATTTATGATTGTAATATTTAGTATAATTGGAAAATTATCTATATTGTATAGATATCTAGCCACTTGAAGTATCCAGAAAGGTGAAAAGAAGGTGAAATAATTGTAGAGCCTGTTGTAGAGAATGTCATTGTAGGTGAGTGGGAATAATTAGGTTGGTTATTATTTAAAATGTAAAAAAAAAAAGACATTTATCAGAAATAATTTATTCAATTTATCCATCTCACAGACAATCATTTTATGTCTCTAAAGGACTTTGGATGGCTTAGATTGATTGATTGATTGTTGAATTTTAACGTCGCACTGTTCAGCTACACGAGGGCTTTGGGCGACAGACCACGTAATTTTGAACCATGGTCAAGTGACGTGGACGACACCTGAGCTGGCACCCACCCCTCCTAACTACCACACCACACCTTAGGGAAGACGTTTCAGCTCTCCACAGATTTAAAGTGCATCGCTGCTTGGGTGGCTTAGATCTACTGGCAATATAAACGATTCAGGAAATTCATGAAAAGTAAGTTATTATTGCTGCCAATGCTAATGGGTTCAATCGATAGTAAGTATAAACCTCTTATGTGCCCACATGCCGTACGAGCTACTGGAAGCAGGCGGCAACTGGTTTGCTAGTACGATGTACGGGCACTAATACTTTTTTCTTTCTGTCTTTAATTTGCATATATTTTTCTTGTAGTGAAATTATAGTGCAAATGCTGTTTAAGAGATGCAATTTATCTCAATTGTACTGAAATACTTCTCATCCGGGATTTCCTTTTTGTTGAATGTGGAGATTTTTTATTGAAGGCTGGAATTAAATTCTTGAAAATATTAGATAAGGAACTGGTATTGACAATGCAATTTGCATTTTTTTGCATGAGAAGAAATTAAAATTAAAAGGTAACCCAAACCAACGTATAAAATAAATTGAAAATAAATCGTCAACTTTTGAGAAGATTCAAACAAATTTATCCTTTTAAAGTTTCCTCATCACTCAAAAATATACCTGCCTATATCTTTATAAAGTTCCAACTTGTCATTATTTTATTTTATTTGTTTTTTTTTCAATATGTGTTTTTGATTTTTTTTTAATGCAATATTTTTCTAAGTTAAGAGTGCTTTTTTTGGTTAGCTTTAAATGGATGTATCGGGAAGTTTAGATGAAATGGCAATAATATGCTTTAAAGGTTTATTTAAGTTATTAAAATTTTGTTATGTATTGTTTATTTAGTTTGAAGTTCTTGAGTAAATTCTATTAGAAGAAAAAAATGGATATTTATGTGTTAAAAAATGTTTTAATTATTAAAAAAAAATGAGTTTACTTTTGCAGTGATAATTTAAGTAAATTTCCTTTTCAGATGAAAAGTAATAGCTTAAATCAGCGTTTCTCAAACTGTTGGTCACGTCCCCCTTGGGGGCCGTGAGAACTCTACGAGTGGCGCGAGAGTATTGAAAAGTTAAAAACAAAATTTTGTTTAATTAAATTTGTTTGTTATAACTTTCAGTAAATTAATAAATACATTCTGATATATATAATGAAAAAATAAATACACATTTACACTGATATATTACAGTTATAAATGTATCAGTGCTACACAATGTATAATATTTTATAATTAATTTAACAGTACAAAGTTAAGAAACGTTTAATAATTACCAGTAACCCCATGAGCTTGTCATATATAAAATCATATAAAAATATTAACACTTATCTTGACAATTTTTTGTACTGTTTATAATTAATCCCTTAACTGCCGATTAAAAGTTACGCGATTCACTTCCCAATGCCAACCGCTTTCGCGATGTATTAGGGGGAGGTTAAGGAATAAAGAAGCTAATAATCTGAAAAAAGTAAATATTTCACAAATACTGTCAAGGTTCTTTTTTTGCATTCTAAAGCCTTCGGAATAATTATATGGATAGCAGCTCACAGAAAAGATCATAATTTGGAAAGACGTATATATACGTCCCGGAAAATGAATGCTTTGGCTGAGCGAGAAGTTGATATACGCCAATGGCATTTAAGAGGTTAAAGTCATGTCGTAGCTTTAACGTCAAAGTATAGTATTATTGAATTCAATACATTGTTATTGTATGAGGGGGGGCGATGAAAATTATGATTGAATATTGGGTGGCGAATGTTGAATCTTTGAGAAGCACTGGCTTAAATGGTTATTGCTCTCGGCTTGAAGATTTTTCCCAGGACGATGTGGAAACGACACTTTGAATTACTGTGAGGATTCCTATTTTTCCGTCTGGCAAACGGCACATTTCCTTGCAATTTACACTGAATGTCAGTAACTCAAAACATCTGATATTGTGACTTGCAGCAGAAAACTGAGCACAAATTTCATTCCTTTGGTAAGCTAAAACAAATAACTATCCTTAACGTTTCAAATAGAGTGCAAAAAGTCTAAAGCAAAACATCGTATTAAAGATTTGAAATGCTCCATATTGAAAGATTTTGAAAGTGTAGGTTAGAAGAATCAAACTCGCAGCCCGCGTCTTAGCCAACAAGGAGCAATTTTGCGACCCGGCCTACAATAATATATAACTAAAATAGAAGAGAAGAGATGTCGAGTGTCAGGAAGTAACCGTTGAAATTTTCTTGCTCTTACATATATATATATATGTCTATTGTAATGTATTATTCGGGTTAAGCCTACTTTGCTATGAATATTGTGTTTTTTTTGTGGCAAACCCAAAGTTAAACCTTGTTTTCTTGGTCCAAGATAGCTTTTAAGTTTGATACTCTATGTGTAGGTGTTTTAAAGATATATATAACTCCTCAAACAATACATATTAATCAAACAGTACACAATTTTATTCTCAAATGATTTACAGAAAATCTTTTTCTGCATTCCAAACTCAATCAGGTTTAGAAATTAGACCAGTGATAAATTCCTCATAGGTTACGTTTTGAGAATATATACGTATTACGCTTCAAGAAAAATATAGCAAACATTTACTTTTAATGGTTTTACATCTCCCACCCTATTTAAAATATTTTTGTACACAAGAGGGGAAGAGGAATTTTAATGTCAATTGTTCTCTTTTAAAACTAAAAACCGTCAGTTTGGCATATTTACTTCTAGGCAGTTGTCAAAACATTTCATGATGCTTACTGGAAGATTAAGGTCTCCTTTGGGGTGCAACAAGATTAAAAAAAGATGTGAAAACATTTTGCTGTTTCCGTCTTGGGAGATAACTGAATGTTCTTTTATTTTCATTATCTTGTCCATCGATACAGATTACTTCCAGTGGTATCGAGCCCTCTGTCAGACTGCGTATTCCTACAATCTTCTGATGCTCCAGTAATAGCTACCGAAGATGTAGGACAGGTAGTCCCGTCATAACGTACCCAAACTAGTTTACAATCCAAGTTGAGGACTTTTTTTTTAAATGGGTGAGAATGCTTCACAGCCGATACATCCACAACCAAATCCCTCAACAGCTGGAAAGTTTTCACACAGCGTATTTTAACACTAGAACGTCCGTCGGTGTCGACTGGACTCTGGAGACTGTTTACTTTGTTTTATTTTCCACATTTTTGCCGGGAATTTGAAACTTTTTATTGATTTTCAATCATTTTGCTTGGTAATTACACAGAAAAACATTTTGCTGTTCTAGATTTATTAGGAGTGATTATAGAAATAAATATATCTAGAACTTCCGCTGGTGTCGTTTCGACACCAAGACAATTTATCACTATAAATAGCTGTGTTCAACAAAATATAATTCACTAAATGGATACTATAACTAAAACAAAATTACGAAAGTCCTATAGAACATTTATTTCAGTTTGGATGCAGTGTTATTAGGTCCACAGTGGAAATGAATCCATTGCACTACAACTGCTGTGTTTAAGTGTTTCTTTACATAGTATTTGCATATCTGCTAATAAAAAATTCGATTTGATGTCGAACTTAGTGCAGAGTAGAAATTCTGCAGCGATGACTCCCAGAAAAGGCCTAAGCATTGATGAAATTGCTAATTTGTTGCGTGAGCGTTCTGAGAATGAATCAGATGATGGTTTGCTGGCTTGCTCTAATTTAGATTCCGATGAAGCCATAAGATTTAATGAAAGTGACTGCGTTGAATCTAAAGAAAGCGCGCTTGTATTTGATAATATTCCATTAAATCCTGATGTATATATCGTTAGGGATGGAATTGAATGGATTCCGCATAATTGTAATGTTCGTGGCAGATTTACGAAAACGTAGTGGTCCAACATATTTCACAAAACATAACGTCAACGTCAGTTTTTAATGACATAAAGGGTCAGAATATATGATAATTACATGAAATAATATTAAAAAAGTCTTAAAAATAAGTCCTACTGAACAGTAGTTCTTCAGCTATTTAGTTAAAACAAATATTTTATAGATATTATATATCGCGGTGTCGAAACGACACCGGTGAACGTCTGGGGGTAATCGAAATCCAAAATGTTCTAGTGTTAAATTAGCCCGTGGCAACGCATGCAATTCCTACAGTGCTGATCATATCCGTACTCAAATAACATCTATCATGTGAGTGGTTAGAAAATTGTATTCAAACTACTAAAATCAAGGTTGAGTGCATAGAAAACACACCGTTCGTTCAGTTACTCAAATGCTAACTAAAACTGTTTACAAAGTGTGTAGTTATTTATCAAAAATCTCTATTCTTATAAAAAGAAAAAATAATTTGGAGGGAAAAAATACAAAGCCATAGTAGGTTATTAAAAAAGTTGTGCATACTTTACACAGAAATAAAAAATAATTCCCAATATAAAGAAAATAAAGTAGTGACAAAGAAATATAAGGGACTAAGATAAGTAGAGGAACTCCATATGGGTACCTCGGGGTTATGCATAAAGAAAGTCATGTACAAATGGAAGTAAGTCCCTGAGGAGGAGAAAAGATGATGAAACGTATCATTTTAGAGAAACAAAGACACACTTTTTATCAATTTTATAACTGCCTTAAAATATTGTATGAATTCAAAAGATTTTAAAAAAATATGTTGTATTTTTTAAAATTATAGTCTGGGCTCTGTGATCTTGAAAGCGCTTATTTCAAAATTAAAATAAAAAGATGAAGAAATAGCAAATTTCGAAAATTCATAGTTGGGAAAGTAAGTTTCAATATGTGTTACATTATTATTAAAAAAGTTGGGGAAAAAGGGTGTTTTTCATTCGGCTTCATAGAAAAGAAAAAACAGATTAAACATTATTATATTTCAATAAAATGATTTGAAGAAATAATATAGGGAACTACGGAAATTCATTTTCAGAGTTTCTAGACTTATTCAGTTTTAATTACATTCAGTTTTTTCTATATATTTCGCATGTGTACAAAAAATAAATGCATATATCAATTTTGAAACTTTCCCTAACGATTTTTTGAAATTTTTTTGTTCTTTTACTTACAAGTTGAAAGTTTGTACTTTTTCTATGTATTATCTTCATTTATTATCCTGTCTGATTTTGTTATTTTTTTAGTAAGTAACTACAATCTACATTCTTTCAATTCCTACTATTAGCTCACACTCTCTTTACATTTATTTATTTATTTATCTTGGTGGGATTTTCAATCGTTAATAAAATACATTTTAAAGCGCTCCATTGAGCTGAAATTTTATATACATGATTATTTTGGATGACAATACAATAGTTTAACTATAATTAATAAAAATAAATTGATTAAAACTAATTATTTAAAGAATTACAAATACAGCCACGTTGGCAACTTAGCGGCCGTTTTAACGTGTCAAATCTTGATAATGTTTTTTTCTCACGTTTTAAAACTGAAATTTTACATACGCGATTGTTTTGGATTACAATGCAATACTTTAATGATAATTAACAAAATTTAACTACCACTTAATGTTGTGATTCTGTGTCATATGTATATATATATTTATATTAATTGTAACTATTTAATAAAAATTAGCTAAAATAAAATTTTTCTTTGTTGATCTAAGTAGGGATTGACTAACAAAATTTTATTTTATATTACTTGCTTATATATAGAAAATATGTCTTATTCCTCAAATCTTATTTTTATAGCAAACTAAACTCACCGATATCACAGAATGATCACTTTCAAGTCAAATAATATTATTTCAAAATGATGTTTTAATACTGAGAAAAATTAACTAACTAAACTGAATTAAATATGTCAGTTAAATAAATTCAAAAAATGTAATTGTTACGTTTTTAATCGTATATCATCTGAAGGTAACGCCCAATCAAGTTTTTCTGTAGCGTTGTAATAATAATTCTTAACCAGCTGTCTGCTACTCTTTTTTTCTTCCCTGGCATCCAAGAAGAAGATAAGCACCATATTACCTCTCTTTCAAAGCAGACTATATATAAAACACACTTGTTTCAACGGCTGTCCATTCTTTTGTTCCATATAACATGTGACCATGCTACACATGTTTGGGCAGGATGGCTCGCTAATGTTAAGATAAGTGCGAAGAATTTTATCCTGTGCGTCGGAGTGGCATGTCCATTTATGACCCATCCTTATATGTTTTGATATGCGGTGACAAGATGATAATGACCGGATGACATTTTGGGACAAAAAAGAACCAATTCATTTGGGGAAATATTTTCTTGGGGTGTTGGGTGTGAAAAGTCATTCTTTCCAATCAAAAATTAAAAAGGGGGTTGGAAACCCTTTCCAAAAGGTCTAAAGAGACATTGAAAGGATCGGGGGGGCCCAAAAGAAAGGTGTAAAAAGATATTGTGCTTTTTTTTTTTTGTTTCCATGACCTTTACAAGTGATAGCAAAAGTGTGTAGTTGCTCAAGGGTCTTATTTCAAAGGGGAAAATGTTTTCGCAATTCAATTCGTAATATTTTTAGGTTACAGACTCAAACCCTGGAACTTTTGAATCATACCTCGTATATTTTGGTGCAAAAACTATTTATCCGGCCTCAACATTACGACGAAGGAACAGACAGAAACGAACAAATTTCACACTTTCTGTAATAATTTATACTTCATATAAAAATATATTTAAAAATATCAAATACATTACCAAATTTAATATTTTAACAAAAAATTATTTTATATTAAAAGTCTTTAAAATGCAAGCATTGGCCCGGGTTTTTTAAAATTTTTAGAATAAATTTTGGTTAAAGTAATGTGTCATTTAATTATATTTTTAAAATAATTTTATGAAGACTGATGAACATTAACGTGAGCAAATAATACTTTTTATTAATAATATAACTATAAATATTATTTTTTCAGTTTAAAACTGTAAATTGAACGAATTAAAACCCCTTTCTTTAAAAAAAAAAAAATCAAACCTTATATGTAGAAAGAGAGGGAGAGAGAGAGAGATCTATTGTAGAAAAACAATTTATAACCACTTTTGACAGTTTCAATGATATGCTTTCACAAAAATTTATACTTATATTCACGACTGTTGTTTTCTCACGAGCTTCATTCAACATAAGGTGATAAACTCACAAAATGTGTGAGTTTACCACTCACACTTTCCAAATAAATCAACAGTAATGATTTATTTCGAGAAAAATTTCAAAGTATTCTTAAAATAGACATTCCCCGGGAATAAAAGGACACGGTGTCAATACAAAGGGGTTTCCCTAAAAAATGACCTGCCCCCGCCCCTGATGAGAAATGTCAGATAATATGAAACAACCATCTCATGGACAAATACGTTGAAGTGTGAAATTTATGGCTTTCAATTCCGGTATTAATGACAGAACATTTACGAAAGAAACTGACCAACTTTCTTCCGAAGAATGCTGTCTCACCTTTTGACGATGAACTTTCGGGACTTCTTCCAAAAAGAAGTTTTTATGAATGAATCATTCTTTCTTTCAAAAGAATCCTCTCTCTTTCGGTTTCATTCCTTTTCTTTTAATACACGAATTAAATGCACGTGAATCCACTGCGTATAAATACGTTACGTTTCTCAAAAGTTTCGGATTTATGACACAAAGAATAAGACCAATTTGTTCTGCTTAGTTAATCTTTTCGATAATAAATCTTTCCAGACTTCTTTTCAAAATTATTTGTTTTTTCTAAACAGTTCTTAAAAATAAAGATGGGTTTTTTTCTTCCTTTTTTGACTGTCTTGAGATGTGTCCTGAAATTTCGATTTTTTTCTCTGGGAACACATACTAATTTATTAAGGCGGTGACGTCTAAAATGAAATATCTTTTCACTTGATATAATTATATAATTCAACTTGGGAAACATATAAAATATCCAAAAAAACGAATGTAAAAGTTTAAAAAATTAGCTTTATGTTTTTTACATTACGTTTATTAAAGATATATGTGTGTGAGGGGAGATCATTTATGTGAAAAATCTTCTTACATATTTATCCGGCACTGCATATAGTAAATAAGGGAGCTTCATATTTAGACTTTAAAAACAAAACAACAACAAAAACTTAAAACGCTTTTTTTATTGAGTAATGTATGCATAACATAAATTGGAAATGCGCTAAATTCAGTACTGAAAATAAAATTATTAAAAATTGAATTAAATGATTATTTAAAACATACATAAATTAAAGAAATGAGCAATAAAGACTCACTGCTGAAAATTAATTTTCTGCAAGTAAGTTAATGTGGATTTTATATATAAGTGAGGTGAATAAAAGTTTTGTTCGAGTAATATTTAACATTTTTAGTTCTTCTAACTTTAAAATGTACAATGTATGTAAAATTGATGTTTTTTTCGATTGAGAATGGGTAAAAATATATTATGAAAGGACAAATAAATTTTCACATTATTTTATTTAACTGTGAAAGAAAAGATATTTTGAGATAAACAATTTTAATTCTACGATGATATTTGTCTGGATAAAAAA
Source organism: Trichonephila inaurata madagascariensis (assembly GCA_019973955.1). Classification (NCBI taxonomy): domain Eukaryota; kingdom Metazoa; phylum Arthropoda; class Arachnida; order Araneae; family Nephilidae; genus Trichonephila; species Trichonephila inaurata. Next base: position 20,471 of record BMAV01028172.1, read on the forward strand.
AAGCCTTTCCTTAACGTTATTGATCATTAACAAACATATTAGCATTTTTTTAAAAAAAGAAGAAAAAATTAAGCATAATGCGTAATATTCTTTGAAATTTATTTTAAAATAATGTGTTGGTAGCATAATTCAAGCATGTAAAAACATAGTTTTTAATTTCAATTCTGTGCGTTTTTATTGTAGAGGCATAAATATCAATTTTATTTGAAGCAGCGTACAGTTTTTATATGTTACCTTTAAAGTTGGAAATCTGTAATATTTCTTAGAATAACTAGGTATTTCCATGAAATAACTAGACATGTCCGTTAAAGTATATAAAATTATTGAATTCTATGATTTAACTAAGTATTCTATAGAATAACCATTACTTGTGATGGTTAAAGTATGAAATACCGCATTCTCGAAAGTTCTTTGAACTGCTTCTAGCTGCTTTAGGAAGGATTTTTCCGATTAGGAACTAGAGATGACCGAATAAAACAATTGTACTCTAAATCTCAGTTTAGAATATGTCAGTGAGAATTAATTTTCTATTGAAGAAAAGTTCCAATTATTGACACAACTCTTCGATCTGTTGCAACTGTGTAATGGTAAAAAAGAGGGTTTGTTTCAAAAAAATAAACAGTCCAATCTAAAATCATCACAGCAATGCTTGATCTAATAAATAATGAAAAGTATGTCATAAAATTTTAATTAATACTCAATTATATTTTTGTTGTAAAGAGTTTACACGATATTTTTAGAAAGCAACAGTTTTTCGTTACTGCATGATTTTTCTTGATATTTAAGTATAATCTATTTTTGCAGCATATTCTTTTTTCCCTTTTCTGTTTAACTAATGTTAGCAAAATGAGCAATAATAAATTATATCATCTGATTTCCCTTATTATTTATCAATTATTCATCCACAAAAAAAGTAAAAATTTATTTTTTGAGATCTTTTTAGCTACTTGTGATCGATTTATTTATAAAATATCTTTGAAATTGTTTATTTTTACTTTAGAGGTCTATTATTAGGGGTATTTCATAGAATACCTAGTTATTTCATAGAATAATTAGGTAAAGTATGAAATGTATCCTCTATTATATACTTTAATTGTCTTGTCTAGTTATTTCATGAAATATACCTAGTTATTCTATAAAATAACTGAATTATACATTTTAACGGCAACATATACACGTTATTTATATTTCATATAAGTAGCATTCCATGTAACAGATCCATTACTGCTTGTGAATATAAAGAAAGATGCTCGCAAAATGGCAAGTGTTTGCTCATAGATAAAATTGTATGTATTTGCCTCTCTCTCTCATTTCAGGAAAAGTATTATGCATACTATATCAATTCTATAAAGGCGGACAATTTATTTTAAAAAGTGAAAACACATTATGAACTCAGAACATTTATTGATCTCAAAATAGGTATACATGTATGTGAATAAGAATGTGTCTAAGCTATCATACTGGTATGTTTGGTTATTTGATGAAACTACATTTTCCGTAAGGAATTTGATTAGATATTGAACATCTGTGTTCCGCGCAAGTTCAAGCATTCAAGAAAACCCACAAAAGTTTTAGATTTTTTTTTACTAGCAAACTATATGAAGAACACTATTTTGATCTTTTGGCACAGGAGAAAAATTAAATTTTTCTTCTGTAAGCCTAGTCTTTTTATAATATAGCTTCTTAAAAACAGGTTCTGGATAGCAATTTTTCCTGGGAGACATCTTTCATTTTAGTAATAAAACCATTCAGCTTGTAGAAGGTCTCAAATACTTTTACGTCATACGCACCAACTCATATCAAAAAATTTTGATTATTTTTAAACTTAATATTAATTTTTGTATTCATATTTAATTTAATACTAATTCATGAACAAGTAAGATGATAGCAAATCCCAAGAAATTCAAACTTAAAGTCTGACACATAATTAAAAGTTATAAATTGATTAATCGTTAATAAAGTGCTTGCAATTTGGTTTTTATTGCTGAACCCAAACTTGAGAAATCATATAAAATATTAATAATGATTACAGAGTTCGCTATCAAATTTTTTCCAATATCTCTTCAAAAATTATATTGGGGACGAATCTTCTAATTTTTAAACTTGTGTTGTGCCCTCTAGCGTCCGCTATGTGAAGCTAGCTTTTGTAAGCAAAGGACTCAGAAGAAAAGAACGGTCGAAAGAACTGAAACGCCATGTAACGAAGCGAGCGAGCGGAATGTGTTATGTAGCTTTTTTTGAAAATAGTTTTTAGTTTAGAATTTATATTGTAAATAAACGATAGAATGTATTATAATATAATATAACATACTATAATATATAATATAATATCATATAATATACTATAATATAATATACTATAATATAATATAATATAATATAATATAATATACTATAATAAAATATACTATAATAAAATATACTATAATATAAAATACTATAATATAAAATACTATACTATACTATACTATATACTATAATATACTATACTATAATATAATATATATTGCCTACCAAAAGAAACCTTTTTGCTGTCAAATCCATGAGAACATCTCATTTAATTTAGTAACGATCCCATGGATCGAATAAGAACACCACAACATGATCAAGTGATGAGGACATCTGTGCTGAAAAAGCACTTTTTCACTTAAACACTACTCCAATATTAAGATTATTAGCTCCAAAAGATTCAACATTCATCAGTCTTAAGAAGAATGAGAGATACCCGGTTAACATTGTGTGATTATTTATTAACCCTTCTTTAGGCGCTCTTCAAGAAGTTCCACCCATGGGCTCGAGGCATCTCTCAGAGGCATTACCTCATATTTACGTTTCAAGACGATTTAATCCATTTTTTGGTGAGATTTTATATTAAATTGTAATTTTATGTCTAAATTATTGACATAAGGTGCAGTATTCATTATTGAAACACTTAATTGTTCTATTATCTATAGCATTATCTACCTATCAAAATAAGGGACTATTATTGAAATATCATATAATAGAAAGAAGTACCTACCTTTAGCACCCAAGCATTCAATAGTTATTGGTGACTAAATAATAGAAAAAAGGAGCTTTAATTTTTTAAAGGGGAGGGAGGAAATACAGGAATATGACCCAAAAAAGTTAAAAAAAAAAACAGACGAAAATTAAGACCTTCTTTGGTGACCGAAAATTAAAACCTTCTTTGGTGACCATCTTAATGAACAAAACTTATTGTACTCTATAAAAAAATGATAATAAGTACACTGAATGCCGAGAGCATTTTTTATTAAATTATTTTGACACTAACTTGACTTCATCAGGTACTTACATATGCTACATACGTCGTTTCAGTTCAAATTTCAGTTTTAACAGAAAGGCACATTACAGAGGTGGTAGTTAGTTGTCACTGTCACCCCTACCTATTTAGAAATGAAATCATTTGTTGCAATCTTCGCAAATCATCTTAACATATTCAAAGCACATGAATTTTTCGAATTTTACAGAACAAAATTTTGAAAGTCAACTTTTTTTGTATTTCCAGACAAAGGGAACAGTAATTCACCTTCAAAATGCATGGTATTGTTTCTCTTGCTTCTTCATCTTGAAAATGCTGGTATACATCAGACATTTTTTTTTAATTCTGAGTCATGATGAACAGGCATGAAAGTGTTACTCTCAGTCTTCTTGTCAGAAGACGTCTTCAAACGGCATATCTCAGATGCATCTCAATTTCCAGCAGAAAAATCATCTTAAAGAAGTTGCAAAATACTTGTATCTAGTTATATTTTAGTAGAAAATTCAAAACTACACTCTGTGTTACAGAAAAACATGAACATTAACGAAAAATTGGAAACACATTAAAAATTACGCTGTTGGGCCCAATGCACCTATCAGATTCAAGGCTCCCTGCATCTCGAAATGTTAGGCATTCGACCGTGTTTATAGCACTGAACCCTAGTGCGAGTGATGAAAGACAGGTAGAAGGAGAGACGCGTTCCCGCTCACCGTGAGGACGTGGTGCCAAATATTGTTTTTTCTATGCATCTCAGATATTCGAGCTCCTAACAAAAGGTCAATGTGACATGCTAAAGCTAAACAAGGGTTGTTGGAGGCAAATTTCTTGTATTTTAGAGACCGATAACTGAACAAGCTACAATTTCATTCGCCAATTAATCAAGTTAATTGGACTAGTTAAATGGACTAGTGAAGTCCAAGTGGACATTCTAGTCTAAGTTGATTGGAAGTTCAATCAAGTGAACCAAGTCAGGTGTCCGTAATCCAGTGATAAGGACGAAAAACTTTAAACCATCTTTTTTTTTATTTCTTCGGGTGGATATGTTTTTAAGTCAATTGAATGATTGATTGAATATATATATTAACGTCACACTGTTCAGCTGCACGAGGGCTTTTGGCGACAGACCACGTAATTTTGAACCATGGTCAAGTGATGTGGACGACACCTGAGCTGGAACCCCCCTCTCCTAACTACCACACCACACCACACCAACGGGAGGACGTTTCAGCTCTCGACAGATTTAACGTGCATCGCTGCCTTACAAGGCGGGTCTTTAGTGTTACTGGACTCAAACTCGTGACAAGGCAAGCCACGGTCCGATACCTATACCACTCGGCTACCGTGGCCGTTTTTATATATAAGTCAAAGCTATATTACATAAAAACGCCAATTTAGTTGCTCAGTTCAAGCAGTCGATAAGCAGCTGCTTTAATATTTAATTACATTGAAAAAAAACTATTAAAATTGAAAAGTCACGAAGGAATATTTAATAATGAATTGAATGAATTAAATATTTCATTACTGGTATTCGATTGTACTCAATATTTTAAATCTTGTTTTTTTTTTTGCGTTGTTTCAAGATATATTTTCAATTCTCCCTTTAACAAAATACTCTCAGAGCACTCTTAAAGGGTATTTTCAGTTAAACATGTTACAACATTAAAATTTAAATTATTTTACAAATGGGACTTTAGTATATCGTTTGGATATACAGTTAGAAGATATTATTAGAAAAATAATTAATTTTGTTTTTATTTTAATTGACTGTGAGCATCGTTTGTATTTATATTCATTGAATCTTTGCTCAAATATAAATTATTTTACAACAGTTTATACATTTAAAAAAAAAAAATGATGAGCTCATTTTTATTTTGTAGATTTCATTATTTACCGAGACAGAAAAGTGAAACTGACTGTTTGTTTTTAGATTTTAAAGAATAAAGGTATCTAGGATCAGGTGACCTTTTAAAACTGGCTTAATTGTGACTCACACACATCACTAATTGATTAATGTACTTTCCATCTTCAAATTTTTTTATTTCTAATGGGCTGCAGATTGGTGATTAACCATTGCAGACCTAGTACATTCCCCTGAAGCTGGTATCTCTTTTAAGTTCTGCGGCAGCTGAGCTCTGACTATGAGAATCTGTACTAGGAATTAATTTTGCCTAGAGCATCCACAAGCCTAACAGACGCTTTAGGGATCTTTTACATGCCGCATAATAATACGACCTAACCGCTGTTGATTTTCTGCATCATGAAAAATTCACCAACTTGGGCCTGGGTCGAACCCGCAACCTTAGGGGCAGAAGGCTATCGACAAACCAATCACGCCACAGGGTTGACCAAAAATTTTAATTAGCACAACAAATTAAGTATATATGCGGAAATATCACGGGCACGAGAAATAAAGGGGTGGCCCTCGCAAAGCTCCCTGGGGTGAACTTTCCAAAAAGTCCCCCTTTGTAAGGGAATCTCTATTCCATGAAAGGAACATCCCTACTTAATTTTGAGTATGTAGGTCTAATGGATCAAGAACAGAAAAATTTATCTTTAATTCCACTTTTTAGCCCTTGAAAACCCTATTTGGGTTGAATTTTCAGAAACTTCAGTTTTATCTCTACTCCATGAATTGATTGATTGAATATTAACGTCGCATTGTTCAACTACACGAGGGCTTTTGGCGATGGACCACGTAATTTTGAACCATGGTCAAGTGACGTGAACGACACCTGAGCTGGCACCCCCTCTCCTAACTACCACACCACACCAACTCTACTCCATGAAATAAGGTGCTTAAAAATTTCAAGGCTGTATGTCTAATAGTTCAAAATCACCCCTTAAGCACTCACAACACCCATTGAAGGTTGATTTAGTTGAAAACGAGAATCTTCTTTATGGATGAGAGATAGAGGTCTACCACACCATACAATTCCCTTTACTTTACTGGGACTCGTTTCTCTGCTTTAGCGGCACGCACATTGTATATATGTTTTCTTTAATAATATATATTAATTAAAATATACGTTAAATTAACTGTGTCATTACATTATAAATTATATTCTTTTAGGTGTAATAATATTATATAGGTACAAATTTGTAATATAAATGTTATGCAATGTCACTGTTATCGAAATTGGAACTGTTGCGAAATAATTATTTGAAAGAGAAAAAAAAGATGGATTAATGCGAGAAAAAAAATAGAAGCATTAATCAAAGAAATAAATGCATTTCTTTAATTAACATGTTTTAATATACTCCTATCCATGTTATTCTTCATTTGCTTGGTTTTATATCATTAATTGCTCAGATAAATTAGTAAAAATAAATCACTTTATGAGCCACATACCATCATTAAAAAGTGTAACGCAACTCTGAGGCAATCCTCACTTGTGATCCCAATTTAAGTTGCGTAGTCTCTCTGTCTCTAACAAGTTGTTATATTCCTAGGATGACCTATATTGCAGCACACGGATATATTTTTTGGTAAGAATATAATTTGGAAAATAACGAGATTAAAATACTGAAACTTTCCGTATAATAAATGTTTGAGATACTTAAATGGAAAAGCTAAGAGACTCTAATTTCAAAGACATGAATATTATTTATAAGTTTTAGAATTAAATCTAAGTTAATGAGTCAATTCTCTGAACAAATGGATTTCAATCAAAGAAATTTCTGAAAACTATAAATTAATCATGATGTATTGTATTTTCCAGACGGTACACACATTTGCTTGCATAAAACAAATATATGACTAAACCAATATTTCGAAATTCGTGTAATATGCAAATATTGACTTACGGAGCAGTTACGAGGAACAAAAGTTATAAACCAGAAACATTCTGTAGAAAAGAAAGCTTTTAAAGTGTATAATTTTCTTTTAATGTCCCTAAAATCTCATTAAGCTAAATTTATCAAAATATTTATCTTAACCTCATTATTTGCCTGTGAGAAATATACATTTAAAATACAAAGGTAGTATGAAAATTATAAGGATGCATGAAATAGAAGAAGTTGTTAGATAATTCTTGCTACAAAAAAAAAAAAAAAAAGAGTTATTTTTATGTATACGTGAAAATTATTTATCTTCTATATCTGATTTTTGATAACCCTAAAAATATGATCTGTGCAGATCATAGGACAAAACGTAGAATTTCATAAAATAAGCGGAAAAATAATATTTCAATTTCTTATGACCAAACTTTAAGAATTTTAAGGTTAACCCGGGTGAGTTCACGAGTGGCACGCCCTCCCCAGTCTCACGAAATTTTTAATTCTCGGAAAAGTGCTTGTTTGTTACCAATAGTCTTGTCAGTATTATCCTATATGACAGTCTTCATTGGAACTAAGATGTATATTTGTCACATATCTTCTCTTTTATCGAAGAGGCAAACGTTTAATTGCAATCTTAAGGTACTTGGATTGACTGAGTTTCCGCGTGACCATATATGTTTCGATATATTTTCTATGAAGAGGTGATATTTTCCCCCTATCGACGAATTAGTGGTTTTAAAAAAGATATAAAGCCAAAAGTGTACCACAAAACACACTGCGCCCTGTGAAAAAGCCACAAACACAAGAAAGAATTCGACACGTTACTTGTCCATCATTTAAGGTATCCGTCTACGTTCAGAACCGTGATTCTGCACACACACACAAAAGTGTATAAATGGATAATATGTATGATATTAAGTGTACCTTAGGATAGAGAATGTATATAAAATTTATTTAAGAATAAGTATTACAATAAAAAATTAAGTACAATATTTTGACGAAAAATGAACATAGAATGACCCATTTTCAAAATATTCTCCTTTTGTGAAAAATGCTTCTATATTATATAATAATATTTTGCCTGTACATAGCTCAGACCTCTGTACAGAGGCTCAACTAGAATTTCAGAATTATATAACTTAGAACTGGGTTTATATACATGTTTTACGGCAACAGAGGGGATAAATTTTAAGAAAAAATCGCCGATAATTATTTAAATTGTTTGTAACTCTGAAAATAATGTGAATTTTTTAAAAATCATAGTTGAGGCTCTGTACAGAGGTCTTAACTATATACAGGCAAAATATTATAATAGAAGCATTTTTCACAAAAGAATAACATTTTGAAAAAAGATTACTCGAAATTAATTTTTTGCCGAAATATTGTATTTAAACATTTTTTATTTTTTTTTTTTTTGTCAAAATGCCCTTAAAACAATTTTATACATGTATTCTAATATAAGTGACACTAAATCTCATGAAAATTATCCATTTATGCGCTTTTTATAATCACAGTTCCGAACGTAGTCGGATACCTTAAAGACAATAAAACTACAATAACTTGAACAAAATATGACAGCTTTGCTTTTAAATACCTTTCATGTAATGTTAGAGTAAAAAGTCTGCGAGATTTGTGTCTTTCATTAAAGTCACGCACATTTGAAATACACTGCTTGCCACCGTAAATGTAACACCCTGAAGGAAGCATGCAAATAACATGAAACTTATAACATGCATTAGCGGAGGTAAGATATGCAAATGAATAGAATTGTAGCACAGACACACATCACGCGCGCCGGTGGCGCCACCTCAACGCTATTTAAGGCTTGGAGATTTCGACGATTTCAAGTTCGGAAATTGTGTTTTTATTGTGGTTTTTTTTCAAAAAACGATCAGTTATGTCTCGTAGAAAACAGCGATCAGCTTTTGAACAAGTATCCGAGTTCGACAGAGGAAGGATAGTGGCCTACCGAGATTGTGGATTATCTTTCGTGTTGGACGAAACCAAACAACTGTATTGCGGATATGTAACCGTTGGATGCAGGAAGGTACAACGGACCGATGTGGTTGATCGCATCCACCTCATTGCACCACTTCACATGTGGACAAGCAAATTATGCGCATGGCAGTGACGGATCGCTCAGTCAAATCACGAGCCATAGTACAGCACATTCAGTCTGTAACGCATCATTCAGTGTCTGAGCGTACCATTTGACGCCGTTTACAGCAGAGTGGTCTGTCTGCAAGAGTCCATTGCTTGGTCTACCCTTGACGCAGAACCACAGACGTCTCCGCCGCCAATGGTGCGATGAAAGAAGGATGTGGGTGGCAGAATGGAATGAAGTTATCTTTACTGACGAGTCACGCATCTGTCTGCAACTCCACATTGGTTGGATTCGAGTCTGGAGGCACCATGGAGAGAGGACCCTGAACACTTGCATTATGCACCGCCACACTGGTCCTGCACCGAGGATTATGGTATGGGGTGGTATTGGATATCACTCTCGCACTCGTCTAGTACGCATTGCCGGTTTTTTAAACATCCAGCGCTGCATCTCCAAGGTTTTGTAGCTAGTTGTCCTTCCTTACCTTCAGGGCTTGGTCACAGTCCTATTTCAACAGGTTAATGCGCGACGACACGTGGCACGCATTATCTAAAGGTTCTTCGTCAATCACCATATTGAATTGCTTTCCTGGCCGGCTCGCTTTCCAAATCTTTCACTGATAGGAAACATGTTGTCCATTATTGCTCAACGATTGACCCAGATTACACTCCCAGCTGCCGCACCAGATCAACTTTGGCAACGTGTGGAAGCTTCTTGGTCTGCTGTACCCCAAGAACACATCCAAAGTATCTTTGAATCAATACCGAGGGGTGTGTCAGCGGTGATCTCCAACAATGGCGGCTACTCTGGCAGGAACCGCACTTCACAGAATTCTATAAATTTAATCTTTTGATACTTGGTCTACATGTTATCTACGAAATAAATTTTGTTGTGATATCTGTTGTCTTTCTTGGTGTTGTGCATTTACTGTGGCCAGCAGTGTATTTTAGTTCAGTTTGATTCGATTTGTTCTAAAATTATCTAAGGAGAATTGAAAAGACTTTTGAAGTAGGTAAGTATATTATTTCTAAGCTAAATCATTCGCTGGAATAACGAATTTTATCGTGTACAGTAAAAATAATTATAAAAATTTCTAATGTATTTTATTTTCTTTTACGACATTTTTCCTTGCGGAAGTAAAGTAGTTCTTCTTTGCATGCGCATTCATCGGTGGATTTTCTGGCGAGGGCCTTTTTCTGCTAAGGACAGTATTTAAATAACTATACATCTTTATGTAATTATATATGAATATATACGATTTAAATGTCAATTGATCTAATTATTTAAAATATTTGTATGTAAATTACTTATGTAGATTATAATTTTTATGTAACTTTATGTAGGCTATAATTTTTATGTAAATACTTATATAGATTATAATTTTTATGTGTATAAATTACTTATGTAGATTATTTTTCTAAAGTTTATAAAGTATATACTTATGTACTATAGCAACAATGCCAATGTTTAAGATGACTCGCCAAGTTGGTAAACCTCATTTTCTTTGTGTCGTACGCACTGAATCGGCAAGACATGGGAAATTTCTTTCATATAATGTCGCCAATACCGTTGCAATGATCGTAATAACCGTTTATGTAACTTATATAATTCCGTATACTGTGTAAAGCTAGGAAAACTCATGCCCTGAGAGCCGCGGTTACTTTTCTTAAAATTCTCTAGGCAAACAAAAGACAGGTGTCGTGCCTTTTCTCATCTAATGCATTTATTTTCTAGTAATCTCTTAGTTGTCATCACTGACATAAACAAAAATACGGGCAAATTTCTCGCCAATTAACTTCATTAAATTTTCGGATTTTATTTCTTTTGGGCATGTTTGTGCTTAAATGCCCTTTATATGAATACAAATACAAAATAGTACAAAAAAAAAAATGTTTCGTTTCTTCTTATCTTCTCCTACATAGCAATTAACTCTTTTTTCATTTATTTTCGCTTGTTCTCTCGTTCACTCGCTGAAGTGGAAGTAGCTTGCCTCAGACTATTATTTGAATAAAGGAAATAAAACTCTTCACTAAGCAAATAATGTCAAAAAAAAATTAAGTCAATTCCTACTTAGATCAACAAAGAAGAATTTTATTTTAACTACTTTTTATTAAATAGTTATAATTAAAATACATATGTATATACATAGGACAGAATCACAATATTATGCCGTAATTGATTATTATGAATTATCGTTGAAGTATCATATTGTTATCCAAAACAATCGTGTATATAAAATTTCAGTTCAACTGAATGCTTTAAAACGTGAGAAAAAAAATATTTTTTACATTTTGACACAAGTCGCCAAAAGAGTCGCTAATTCGCCCAAAATGATGCCACCGTGTCTGAATGTGTAATTCTTTGAACAATTAGTTTTAATCAATTATTTTTATTAATTATAGTTGAATTACTGTATTGCCATCCAAAATAATCATGTACATAAAATTTCAGCTCAATTAGGGTTTAAAATCTATTTTATTAATGACTGAGAATTCCACCAAGATAAATAAATATATAGAGATTATGAGCTAAAAGTAGGAATTGAAAAAACATGTACATGAAATTTTTACTTTAAAAAAAATAATAATAATTAAGCGTGCGTCAACGATCCGAGCGCGAATTCCTTGAGTCGAATAAATTAGACTGGCGTAACACACCCGCGCCAACCTGACGATTAACTTAGATTCACTCGTCAGAAAAACGCGTCTAAAGATATTATCCCTTCAAAAAATATTGGGGTGACTCAGTGACCCCGCATGACCACTAGCCTTAGTATCGAGGGCGTGACTTCTCCGGGATTAAAAAATTGAGAAAAAGTTTTAAGCTCCTGTAACAAATACAAATACTTTGAACATTTCAAAAATTTCAAGACAAACAAATAATACTGTCAATCTGTTTTATCTGAAGACAAGATTTACAGATAATGTTGCAAATTAGCGTAGAGAAGAATCAAACGACCGCTCCAATTTTTTGTATTTAGTGGACAAGGGCAAAGAGACTACAAGGAGACATATCAAAATAAAAGTTTATTTTCATTGGTGAAAATCACACTCTTTGTAATCAAGCTTTACAACGTTTCATAAACGACATTCCAAACATTTCCCCTTTAGAAGGGAACTCCGGTGACAAGTGTTTTCTCTGATTCCCGTCAACCCAACGTGGACTTTTTTCTTGATTAATTTGGGCCCTTTTTTTTTTAAAGGTTCTTTATATAACTCCATGGAAATTTCTAGAAAGGTCAAACCCTTTGGGAAGCTTCTGGGGACCCGTGAATATTTCATATATATAAAGTATAAATTAAATTACATTTAAAATTAAAATTTTCCCCATATAGCATTTAACTATTTTTTTTCTTTTACATTTTCAAGTTTTAAAATTAGTCACCTAATTATTTCTCGAAACAGAGGGCCCCAAACCCCTAAAAACACTTCTCATCCCATATCATTTTTTTTCCCAAGCCCATATGACAGCATTAACTATCAAGTAAAACCCCAAAACCCAAGAAGGTACTTCACATCTAGGCATAAGTGGAAAAAAACCAATAAATTTTTCATTTTTGGCGTCGTTTTTCCTCAGCGACAGAACATAAAAAATGGCTCCCTTGAATAAAGACCTTTTTTAAATTTTAGATTCTTTTGACTTGAAACAGGGTCATATATATATATATATAAAAAAAAAAAAAAAAGACAAAATAGTTGCGAAGGACGGTTAAGCCTCGAAAATGATAACCTTATTTACATCTTCAAAGATTCTCTATTTTTTTATTCCCCCTTTTTCCCCAAAGGGGAAATTTTCTGTAAAACTACATTTTCCCACAACGAGAGCTTCACTGAAGGGAACACCGCGTATCAATATATAACCTTGTTTTAATATATAATCGATGAAAAAGGTTTGTGAAAGGAAGATTTTTTATTAAAGATCTCTAATGAAAATTTTAACCTTAAAAATAGGTGTGCAGGTAAATTATATAAATACAATATTTTGGTTACAGCTAACATTTTTTACCGATAATAAGTAAGAGCCAAATTGATAAAATGAAGGAAAAAATCTAATGAATCAAGTATAATTATATTGCCATATTTCTTAATAATTGTTATCTGTTTTATAAGTAGTAATTATTTACGTAAAATATTTGTATTAGAAGAATTAAGAATTGCTTTTTAACATATGCTTTTAAAATATGTAATGTACAAAATGTAAAGTTATTTACGTAATCAAAGGTTCACTTTATTTGTACGTAAACTTAGTTTTGAACAAAAAGCAAAAAGCCAAAATAATCCAAATTTTTTTAGTAATAATACAATATTTGGTGTAGAAGCGAGTTAAAAAGAAAATTAAATCACATTTTGTTTTATAAGTTGTTTCTTTAATTATTCAGAAAAAAATATCTACAAAACTTTTCATTAAATTTAAAATGCTAAAGTTCTTGATTTCACAAGTGACGTCACTTATTGAATTGTATTTTTCTGTAGAGAACTTTTTATTGAAGAAAATCGTTTGGGGAAAAAATGCCTTTGAATGTTAAATATTAAGACTACGGATAGTAAGAGATGTCATTAATTTTTGAGTTAAAACTTATTAACCCTTTTTCTACCCCGGTACTTATAAATTTTCCACTTACTTTAAAAATTAAAAAGAATTGCCATTTTTTCGAATACTTTGACGATACTTAGCAAAAAAATTTTTTAAAAAACCCTTTCCAAAGGAAAATATGGGGGGCCCCGGGTTTCCAGTGGTTTAGGGAGGGGGGGTTATTTTAATGGCAGAAAATTTTAAAAAAGGCCCTTTCAACGGGTTTCCCAAATTGTCCAAATTTTTGGGGTTGGAAAAATAGTTAATTGTCCAAAAAAAATTTTTTATTTTTTTATTCCTGTTAAAAGTCTTAGGGAAAACGAATTTACTTTTAAAAATTTTTTAAAAAAAACGAAATTATGGTGGCCAAATTTTAAAAGGTTTAAAATTTTTTAAAAAAATTAGTTTTAACTTCAAATTTGTTATTTTTTTTGTTTAAAGTGTAATAATCCCTTTTTTAAATTTTAATGAAAATTTAAAAAAGAAAGAAAAATTTTAAAAAATGAGTAAAATTTTATAATTTGGGGGGAATTTTTTTTTAAAGTTTAACTTTAAATTTCCCCTTTAAAATGTTAACCCCAATTTTAAAGTATATTTAAAAAGAAAAAAACAAAAAACGGAAGTAAAAATTTGGGTGTAAAAGTTAAAATTAAAGGAAAATTTTTAATAAAATTCCTTTTTAAAAAAAATTTTAAAGTGGGAAAATTTTTAAAAAAATTTTTCCTTTTCCCTTTTTTTATTCGGGAAAAATGTTTTTTATTGCAAACATATTGTTCGAAGAACCTACTAGTATAAAAACGTATTAAACCCCCCTATATTGCATTTTTATATTTCCCGGGTAATCTTTTTCTTTTCAAAATGCCCGGATGCTTTTAAATACTTCAAAAGTTTAAGAATATTTTCTTTTTTTAAAGAAATTCTAATAAAAAGTAAAAAAATATGTTTTTTTTTTAAACGAAGAACAACTAATGCTTTTATTTCATTAATTTTATTGAAGCCTGATTTTCTAGCATAAATCTTAAGTTTTTTAGTTTTGAGAACTATTAATCAGTATAACACTCATTTTTTTTGAATATCAATTATATTTTATTTAGCTCGGAAATTCTCCCAAATATTATTAAAGACTGCGTCTGGTATAATTTTTTTTCATTTGAAGCAAATTTATTTGATAATGTGCTCATATTCTTTTATTTATTTATTTTTGTATTGTTCAATTTGTAAATTATATTTTACGTATTGAAATGACAAGATTAATACAGAACAATTCATTAATTCGGATTTAAAATAATTATTAAATTAATTGCTGCTTCAAAATTTTCAAATTTTGAAGCAGATATTTTCCAAATGATGGTATTCAGAAATAAATTACTTTTTCTATTTAAGACATGCACAAGTATTTTTTTAAAACACAGATATTTTAATTCTTTAACGAATCTCGTTTGTGTTAAAATTCTCTAGAGGGCTGAAAATGTAAACAATTTTCAAACAAGTATAATTCTTTTAAATTTAAATTAAATAATTCGAATCTTTTACACATTATTTTTTTATAGGAATAGGGCTTCAGAAAAATGTAAAATGTTTAAAATTTAATCATAATTTTTAAAATTATAAGCATACCAAAAAAAAATCATTTCTAAAAGAAATTTTAATTGAGTTTCACGTTATGCATACTGTTTTCAAAAATATTAGTTTTAATTACTAACTATAAGTTGATTTATAAAGTTCAATTTATCTTTACAGTGTAGTATTTTTATATAAATAAAATAATAATTTTAAAAAAAAAAAAAATTACATTTTCAAAATTTTTTTTTTTACAAATTTCAATATTTTTCAAATCTTTTGGAATACAAAACATATATATTATTCTTAAATGATGTAGGGTTTAAAGAGTATGATACATTTTATAATTCTACAAAGTTTTATACGTCAGTCTACACAATTTTAGAAAATAGTGTCGCAACGCAAAAAAATTACTTATTATTTATTATAGAATTATTTCATAACTCCATATCCTTATAATTTTTAAAATTATGATTATGTTTTAAACATTTTGTACTTTTTTGAAGCCATAATCCTTTGTGAATAATATGTAAAAGAGTCGAATTATTTAATTTAAATTTAAAAGAATTACGCCTGTTTGAAAATTGTTTAGATTTTCAGCCCTCTGGAGAAATTTAACACCCCTGTGTGAGACCTCTTAATTTACTCTGTCTATAATGAAATAAACTAAGTAAATGTTACGTATAAAAATATAATGTAGTCTAGGCATGAAGGAACCAGAAGTCCGGGGGTTGAGGTGGGGGTAGTGAATATTAACGTAGCACTGTTCAGCTACACGGGGTTCTTGGCGACGGACCTACGGCCGCGGTAGCCGAGGGGAAAATTTATCGGATCTTGGCTTCCCTTTGGTCACGGTTCGAGCTCAGAAACCGCAAAAGACCCGCCGTGGGGAAAAAGATGCACGTTAAATCTTCGAAGCTGAAACGTCACTCCCCGTTGGTGTGGGTGTGGTAGTTAGGTGAGGGGGCCAGCTAAGGTGTCGTCCACGTCACTTGACCATGGTTCAAAATTACGTGGTTTCTTCGCCGAAAGCCCTCGTGTAGCTGAACAGTGCGACGTTAATATTCATTCAATCAATCAATCATTGGCAACGGACCACGTAATTTTGAGCGATGTTCAAGTAACGTGGACGACACCTGAAATGGCACCCCACTCCCAATTACCCACCAAAGGGGGGGGACGTTTCAGCTCTCAATTTTTTTAAAGGGGGCATCGCTTTTCCCCACGGGGAGGGCATCCCGTGGCACTGGGAAAACTTTACGACAAGGCCATCCCCGATCCCGATACCGGACCACTCGGCTCCCAAAATGTGGGATTTCATCCCCCTTTGGGGGGGGCGTGAGTGAGTGAGTGAATATTAACGTCGCACTGATGAACTACACGAGGGCCTTTGGTGACGTACCTCGTAATTGCGAACTAAGGTCAAGTGTGATGATGAGGACACCAGAGCTGGCAGCCCCTCTTCTCCTAACTACCACACCTAACCAACTAGAGGACGTTTGAGCTCTCGAAAGATTTAACGTGCATCACTCTCCTACAAGGCGGGTCTTTAGTGGTACTGGGCTTGAACTCGCGCGCGTGAGAAGCCAGCCACGATCCGATACCTTGACCACTAGGCTACCGCGGCCACAACAGAGAGATGCAAGCATATGGAGAAAATAAAAAAATTATTCAAACAAATTATTAATTTACTGAAAGGAATCAAAGCGAAATACAATTTGAGATATTAAGAAAATACACATTTACGAGGATATAATATATTTATAAATGCATCAGTATCACACAAAAATGTATGAGTTGTATCAGTCATATCAGTTGTATCAGATGGAAAGTTGTATCAGTCATAAACTGATTTTTAAAATAAATATAGGAGTAATTGGTTTTTAAATTTTAAAAAAAAATATTTTAGTTATATTCTTTCACTGGGCATTTTATTGAATTCTTAATTTTTTTCATTATCATTATAAGGCATTTGCGTGTACATAAAATTTATTTTTATTTCAAAATGTGTTGGTGTGTGCTCATGCAACAGAGGAAACAATCCTGAATTCAATTAAATGGCTGAAGGTATGTATAGAAAGATTTTTTTAATCCATTTTAGATTTTTTTTTACCTTAAACGTGAGAAATCC
Source organism: Trichonephila inaurata madagascariensis (assembly GCA_019973955.1). Classification (NCBI taxonomy): domain Eukaryota; kingdom Metazoa; phylum Arthropoda; class Arachnida; order Araneae; family Nephilidae; genus Trichonephila; species Trichonephila inaurata. The sequence continues at coordinate 37,895 of BMAV01028172.1, forward strand.
CAAAAAAAATATTTTACTATAATTTACTTAATATAAAATTTACGCTCTTTTTCTTTTTTGGGAGTAAATATCTTTTCTATATAACAAAATATATATATATATATATATATATATATATATATATATATATATATATATATATATATATATATATATATATATTCACAATGTTGATTTTTCAAACTATACAGTGAAGTGGTGAACTTATTGACACTTCTTGCTCATAACCCTTATTTAAAAGTTTTTTTATGTTGTATTCTAATTACAGTAAAATACGACGTTTAAATCTCACTGGTGTATAACGCACACCTATACTTTCAAACTGCATTTTTTTAATTTTTCGGTACACTCGCCGTATAACGCACAACCTCCTTTTTTATGAAGTAATCTGAAATAAACGTGTGTAATGTTCTATGTTTTGAAGCAATTTATTCAAGGTATTATCCCAAGCTTTTGAAAAGATAACTAAAACAGCTAGAACTACAACCTCTTAAGTTCATTAGGAATTTCGTTTCTTTCAAATAAACAGTCTTTCGATCTATGTAGTAGTCTAATTCTTATGCTCATTTTTTTTGTTTTTCCTTTTCTTTTTTTTTTTACTTTTAAATATATCAATTTTAGCCCGTGGAACGTCGGGCTAAGCAAAGGAAAATAAGTCAAAGAAATTTTGAAAAAGAATATTTTAACAATAGAAATCACACCCACTCCTGAAAGTGTCGATATTGAGAAGGGAAGGGGATATTTTAACGAGAAAGCCGTGCCATGTGGGCCATGCCTCTAGAATCACTAACTATAAAAATTACATGATTATTAATGATATAATTATAGAAATCTCTCGCATCGCGAGCACACACAACACACAGAGAAATGTTGGCGTCATGAGGGAAAGAGGAAGACCGTGCAACGCCGGGTCATGCAGCTTGTTAATTTTATACCCGGCATATAACGGGCATCCTTAAAGTTCGATCTTCTTCTCTGTGTTAAAAGTATGCGTTATATGCCGGATTTTACTGTACGAACTTATCTTTACTTAAATTAAATGTATTAATAATGATATGAAATAAAAAACAAAAACAAAAAACCAAATTTGTCATTTCCGTAAATTAAAACATGCAGCAAATAGGATATTCTTTTTACAAACAATAAGTAGCAAGAAAGATAACTGACATTTAAATCGAACAAGTTTTTCCCATTTCAACATCTGCAATAGTGTGTTTTCGTTTCTTTGTTTCAAATTAACATTTCACAAGGGTTTTCGCAGTCATTTCAGAAAGCATTCTAAAGGAGTTTCAAGGATTTTTCTTTCTCTTTTGGTTCTGCTTCAGTAAAAATGCAGGCTGCCCTCTGCACACGAAAGTGTCTCCCTCCTGCAATAACCATAGACATTAAAGTGTAAAAGTCTTTAAAAATAACGACCGAATAGGTGAAAGTCGGTGTTATTGTTTCCTTTCCGTTCCCACCGGGAAGTTCTCAAGGGTCTCGTTCCAAGAACATTTCATTTTCTTTAAGGAAATGAGGTCTTCAATGCCGAAATGCATGTCAAGTCCAGGCACATCGTGAGTGCTCATCTCTATTTTTGTCTTCAATGCATGTTAGTGGAGAAATAAATTAGTTTTTTTTATCCAATTCAATCCCTGTAACAGAGTAAATACTTTTATTTTCGAAAAAAAAAAGTATGGTGAAAACAGTATTTTCTTAGATTCAAATATAAACCAATTATTTACAGAATATTTTTGAAGTCCATTGTTATACAATAAAAAGAAAACAAGCTTTCGATTGCAAGCTAATAGAAGAGACCGATTAAAACCAATGGAGTGTGTACAATTGCATCAAACTAAAAGATCTTTTATGCCTAATTATTATTGTTTGCATCACATCTATTCCAGAATTATTTTTGTTAGCGTTTTCCCTCTCTTCTCATAGTTTTTCTCAGAAAAAACAACATAAGAATAATTTCGAGATCCAAAACTTAAAGTATGAAATAACTCCGATGATTTTATTGGTGTGACTTAAATTTTCAAAACATTTTTCTTGTTAGTTATGTATATTAAATTACAAGTGTGATGTTTTAAGAATGTATCCATTTCCATTATGTAAGAGATTCCAAAAAAACAAAAGAGGTAAAAAAGATTATATTTTAGAATTTTAGAATTTTTGCTTAGAGTATTTTCAATTTCAAAACCAATGAAGAAATTATTTAGAAAATAGATTTCTTTGGGAAATACGAAATAGAACCGCGGTAATAGTATGATGATGGTGTAGAACTCCTGTAATTTGCTCCTTCCATCAAGATCTAAATTCGCCGTCAGAGACAAAGTCAACAGATAACCAGACGAAAATGGGAAAGATTGAGTTTTATTGCCACAAACTTTTATTGATACCCTCATAAACACTATAGAAGTTCTTTGTACCTCTTAAATAATTGTGCTCGGTGGTCACACTTCATATAAGATAAACTTTTTCGAAGTAAATGCTTTACCTATGATTCATGATTTCATGCTTTTTCATATTCCCCATATTTTTACTCAACATTAAAATTATTTCCAGTTGTTATGTTGCTGTATTCTTTCCCACACAGTAATCCGTTTCTGAACCAAATTTCGTAGCAACAAATTAAAAAGTCTAGTTGTTTCACAGAATTTATGTTAATGTCGCCTTAATTTTAGACATGAGTGACAATCTCATATACTTCACTATCCCTATAAAGTATTTCCAAGAGATATTACTCATCCTCTCACTGTTCTTCATGGACTGTTGGCATGTGTCACAGCATGTAGTAGTAGATTGAGCTGAACCCTAAGGGAGCCGAAGAAATAGGTTGGCAGAAGCCCTAGTAGTGAAGTGATAATAGCCAACTTTCAAATAGTAAATACCAAAAACCGTAGAGATCTACGAATAAGCTTACGAATAATAAAAGATGTAACTTAACAGATTCCGTCGGGATCTCGTTAATTTCCTATATATATTTCTAAGAGGCTCATTGTTCCTAAACATTTCTATTTACTTTGTCATTGGTATCCTAAATGTACTAGTGGTGCCTCAAGAGGGTTTTATGTTTTACTACTTCAACACATTTGTTAAGTTTGTGGCAACATCGCCTCTTCTGTTATAAAGGCTCGCACCAATTTCACTGCAATCCGCAATGTCAGGTTCCTAGGGCATTTTTGTACTTTATAAAGGTGAATTTTTAAGGCTATCTTAATAAACGTGTTATAATATTTTAACTTACGGCTGTTATTTAATTGAACACGCTGTGGCCACTGTGCCTTAATTTTTTAACCATTATAACTCTTGACCTGATGTTTAAATTTAATAATTAAAATTTTGGTATTCAAAATTTAGAATGTTTCGAATGAATCTTTTTAGAAATCAGCCGGGGCCGAGGGTAGCCTAGTGGTTAGAGCATCGGACTCCAGACCGGAAGGCCTGGGTTCAATGCCCGATGCCACCAAATAACCTTCGAGTACACACGGAGTACCTGCTCGTTCAATCAGTGGGTCAGAAAGTCTTGTGGGCTGAATCACGAGAGCAAGGGACTAGAGAAAATTTCCCTCCACTTCAATTTCATGTCAAAATTGTGGAGGTGGATATAGGTGGTGTTGCCATCTATCGTCCCTTCGGGGAATTTCGCCCAGCTAATTCGTACTGTCACCTGTATTGTGCTCAAGGCCTATGCCAATGATAGGCTTACTTCTAGCCCCTTGCCACGATGAATTTCGTAGGCTTCGTTCTGACTACTTCAGACAGGTGGCATTAGCCACAACAGCAACACACAACAAATCAGCCTGTTGATGTGGTAGTCACTTGCACCCGGAACTGGTAAAAGTCTTCTCTTGTTTAGACTGAACATTTGAATTTGCTCTTTTCGTGTTACTGTTTTCTTTAGTTATCTTTACTTGTCTTATGTCTGGAGATCCCACTATTATATTATCTTATTTCCTTTGAACTGCATTTATATCTTACATGTTCACTTTGAAATGAAGGATATCTGTTCATACTCTTCGTGAATCCTCCTATGCACATTGGTACAGTTCACATGGGTCGATGGAACAACGTTCACCCGGATATTTTATTTTGAAATTGAAATCCCCTAGGTTTTATATACAATCGGAGTACTATTCTGTAATGCATTGGTGCTCCAGCTATTGAGTCATTGGCCACCAAAAGTTAATTATTTGCGTGTTATACGTGAGATATCTGCTGTGCACTTTCATTAAATTCTGTATAATATCCATCTTTATTCAATACCCTTTTAGTTATAGGGTGTATATATATTCTTCTGAAGTGTCAGTAACATTAGCAAGAAAATAAAAGTAGTTTAGAGGTAGTTTGTGGGTAATAAAGTGGGCTCGTAATGAATAAGAAAGCAAACGGAAATTTATGTTCATCCTGATATAAATGAGTGGAAGATCAACTCAGGACCAGTTTCCCATCACTTGATAGTAAACAAGATTTACGATTTCCCTAGTCAACAGTTTTCACGTTACTCATAGTGTAGTTATTCAGACAATCGACAGATACATACATACCTATACGTATACTATGGTATAATTGACATTATTCCATATTTTCATGAACAAAATATTATTTTAATATTTACTAAATCTTATCCTTTATAGAAATTCACGATGAACCTTTTTTAACAAAAAGTAATGTCCAGTATTGAAGCACAATACTTTACTCACGTCGTTAATTTAATAACATCCAATTAAACCTCTTTTTTGTTTAAATAGCAAAAAATATTCATTATTTTAATAATACATTTTTTTTTGCATAGATGCCATAAATTACAGCAGAAAAAATATTTGTGTTTAAAGATGTTTCTTAAAATTGCTATAATATATAAGGATAGTTTTTTCCCCCTTAAAAAAATTAAAGACGAAAATAATGTTAGAATTTAGACAAGTAAGAAAAAAAAATTAATTTTAATGCAAGTTTAACTCGAATAGTAAAAACAAATATCAGAGCGAATGGATTTATTTTCTAATTTAATAAAACAGGATTAAAAATAGTATCATTTATCTGTATTTATTTTTATGATTTCTCAATTGAATTTTATTTTTAAATTTTTTCCTCGACGTTATTCCTGCATTTTTCTTATTGATGCGCAAATACTTTTTTGTTGTTGCAAAAATGAATTATACAGTTTTAAGAAATACATACGTAAAAGTATTTTTTTTTAAAATTTTTACTTCATCTAATTTTATTCAAAGAATGTACTTTTTGGCTGTTTTTATGTGCTCTCCGCATTTAATTAGATGTAATAATCTGTAAATAATAACGTATTCCTAAATTTTAGCTGAATCTTTAATTCAAATACTTTTATACACATAAAAAATATTTTATTACTGAAAGGTTTTGGGAGGTGGATTGAATTCATAAATGAAGTAACATTCATTGTTTTTAGCAGCTAAAGCAATATCTGTATGCAATGGCATTTTCAAAATAAGTTTTATTTTTCAAATTTAATTAAATTACTTTTTTCATTTAAAATCATTAAATGAAGGGAGAAATGTATGGTTCAGTTTAGAAAATATAAATTGTAAGAAATGAAATTGTAGAGGTATTTAATTGTGAAAAAAGCCACATTTTTTTATCCTCATATTTTAATCTCTAAAAATTGTAATAATTGTTTCCTTTTTAAAGTTATGCTTCCATGTATTTACCACCATAGAAACAAATCTAAAATGTTATTTTCATTAATAAAACATTGGATTTTGTGAATTCATGTGATCAGAATTTAACAAATTAGAGCAATAATATAAGTGACATTGCATAATATGTTAATATGCTTATGTTGAACATTTAAAATTTTAAAAAGAGTAAAATTCGCCAAAAATGTACATTTTTACACTACGTGTCGAAAATGATAGTAAACCTATAGTTGTAAATACAAAGGAATCAGATTTGTCTCTATAGTAATCTAAAAGTGTTAACAGTCAAATATCAATTAAATACACACAAACACACACACACACACACACACACACACACACATATATATATATATATATATATATATATATATATATATATATATATATATATATATATATATTGGAAAACGAAAATGGGCACTGCCTGCACCTTAAATAAGCTAACTGGTCACTTGCTCAGTGGTAGCAGCTGATTGATACCTTGCCAGTCAGATGAAAACATATCTAATAGTGTGTGTGATTGCCTTTTACAGCTACACAACACTCGCATTGACGTTTCATACTGTTTACCAAGTTACATATCAGCCCCTGTGGCAAACGAACCCACCCTTAAACCAAGGAACTCTTGAGATCCTCGAAGACCGTTGAAACTGATCTACAATTGAGCGTCGAAGAACGTTTTATACGCCTTTGATGGGAGTAAGGTCAGGGGACATCGGAGGTCATTCCAATTGTTAAATGTCTTCCAATTTGAGATGTTACTCTTCCTGTGTGGGTGTGCGTTATCGTTCATAAAGGTCAATTTGGTACATTAGATCCATGGAAGTGTCTGGCATAGGTTACAAAGATATTGTCCCTGTACCTCTGACCTTTCAGAATACCTTTATCATATACACGAAGTATGGTATACCCGTCTGTCATGTAGTCTACATAGACCATCAGACCACCTCGACCACAGTGGTACTTTTAACAGTACTAGAGGGCTGATATCGACTTTCGGCCTCTCTCCAGATGAGAACACGTCTCGAGTCACTGTTCAGACTAAATCGTGACTTATTACTAGAGAGAACCCGGCTCTAATAATCCTCTGCCTATCCAGGTGTTCTCGGCACCATGCTGGATAGCCCCTTTTCTGGCTTACAGTCAGAAAGATGCAGACTACAGGGCACCTGGCGTACAGTCCAACTATATTAAGTCTCTGGGTGACTGATATTCTTGAAATGAATGTCCCCATTCATTATACAGGTTAAGAGACAGTTGTGACCTTTCCCTTTTGGCTAAAAGCCTCAAATAACGGTCTGGGCCAGCGTTGTTGCCCTTTTACGGTCTTGACTAGATACACGTACCACTGCTCCTGTCTTGTGAACAATTTCAACAGAGGGAACACCATGTTTCTTGAAACCCAGAGGTCTCTAAAGTAGATAGTTTGTGTGATTAGCCCGCCTCGAGTCTACCAAATACATGTAATCTTTTGGCATCGTCTAGACTCAAGACAATCACAACTTGCTATATTAACAATGGGTAAACAAAGAATTTCAAAAAATGATTGAGTTAAGCTACGATATGTCAAAACATCCTTACGTTACAAGTTTTATCAAGCAAGTGAAGTACCTCTAAACAAACACAATCACAGTGCTGCTGTCCTTCGAATTCACTTGCCAGTGTATGGTAGAGGTGTCCGCGAAGAGCTTAGCTATCATTTGATGCCTTTTTTGCACATCGGGGATAATTCCATTTTCCTTTTTTAAAAAAGAAAAAAAAAACATTGCTCCTTTAAATTTTTTCCCAGTGTATATAAAAGTAATATTTCACTTAAAGTTGAGCATTTTGTGTTGTTAAGATTTTTTCCGGAAGGTTATCGTGGAACAATTGAAGAGGAAATGTTCCATTAATTAAAAGTCTACTTTTATTTAGTTTTGCATAAAACAGTACTTTTAACATAGCACAAACAGGACAAAACTTTAGCACACATGGCGTTCTTCAAAATAGTCTTTGTTCGCTCTAGAGATCTCGGTCATTCATAATCATAATAAAAATCCGAAGTTATTAAACTTATATGTTTTTCGAAAAAGTTTTTCTAATTGGTTCTCATACGTAGATTGAATCATCCTAATTTAAAAAAGGACGATGTTTTAGTCTTGAGGAGGTAATACAGATTAGGGTTAACTCCACTTAGGCGAGTAAAAAAAAAATTAATCATCACTCTAAGTTTTGGAGGGCTCAAGAGACCAATTGAATTAAAAATTTTCGGGAGAAAAATGTTTCATTACGTGTATATATATTGGGTAAACATGAAAATACTTTGAATATTTCAATGTAACCTTTTTTTGCAGAAAAAAGATTATTTGAATTTTCTATAATGTTGTGCAGGAATAATTCTTTATTGTACTATAAAAGAAAGAAAGTAACTTAAGACGAATCGAATAAAATGAATTGCTGAACTTCTTATATTTTGAACACATTAATGAGTTGAGTTCGCTTCATAATCATTTCATGGTACATATAAGCTTTTTGTATTCCTTTTAGTTTCAACGAGACGTAAAAATGCTTGTTTAAAAACTACTTAGTTTCCTATCAAGCATATAATAACCGTTATTCTGAGACGTCCTCTCTCAAATCGAGAAAAAATGTAGTATAAAGATTAAAACAATATGGTACGCATTAAATCATTCCGAGAACGTTTTTCGGGAAATTTTTTTCTACCGAGGTTGAATTTGTGCAGAGAAAAAAAGTGAAGCTAAATATATTCTGTTTTATGTAGAAAAATGCAAGTTCCTACGCTAACTTACTCTTGTTAGCAATAAATAAGGTTAAAATAATTCCATTAAAAGAAAAGTATTCATGTTATTGTGTGTGTGCTTTTTCGAAGAAAAGAAATTGCATTTGATTCTTCTGGTACAGTTTTTTACCACCGACATCCTAACATATTTTTAATTAATAGAATTCTCATTCTTTAGGAACAAAAAATGCCTGCAGACATACTTTTTACAAAGATAAGGCTGTTGGATTTTTTAATTCTTCACCGGATACTCTTTCCTTTTGTTCAAAAGTAACAATTCCTGTGTTTTTCAAAGACAGGAAACCGCAAAGGCGGTATGTGGATAAGTACTTTTATGTCTAGCCACTTGAAATATAATAGTTTTTTCGTTGTGTGTATTTGGCTTTCTAAAAAAATCCACCATGCAGTATTTATGATTTTTATCTGGGTTCTGAATAAGAATACATAAGAAAAATCAATGAATATATTTCCTATTTATTTAGAAAAGTAATTTCATTAACATATGCACTGAATTATAATTATTAATGTAAACCACAAATAAAACTCATAATAAAATAAAATAAACATCCCAATAATTTAATAAACATTATTTAGATTCATTCTTTTTGAAATATTCAATTCTTTTTCCCTCAGAAATAAAATCTTTAAGTTACCATGATGAAGGTAAAACTGAAATTTTAAATGTCAAGTATTTTGATATTCTACAGTTAAGTTTTTTTTCTCTTTAAATTAATAACAACTATCAAATCCCTCAATGTAATTGCGCCAAGTGGCCAGTCAATTAGAAGAAAATGGCCTTCGAAATTCATGCTTAGCTTTTTATACAATTAAGTTTATTTTCCTCTAAAGATTCCGTAGCGTGGTTGGTAGAACGACTGATTTCTACGCTGGCGAATAGGGTTCTAAGCACGCGATCAACCTTTTTTTCAATTCATTTCATTTTTTAAAAAAAAATTAAACAAATTTATTTAAAAATGACTTATTAAATATTTTATATATAATTATAAAATAATTATATAAGTAATATATGAAAAAGACATGTTATTTTTATTACATTAATAAAACATATGTTATTTTATTATTTTTATTATATAATTAAATAATTGGGAAAAAAAAGTTGATTCTTATTTCAATTCATTTAATTATTTTTTAAAATTAAATAGATTTATTTATGAAAGTTTATGAAATATTATGATATTTTATGTAAATATTTTGCATTTTATAAAGTAAAAAAAAAATTACAGCAATTATATAAATATTTATATTATTTTTATAAATATATTTTCCTGTTAATAAATAATACTTAAAATAAAATATATAATAAATATTTAACTATATTTCTTATAAAAATTAGTTACAAATAGTTTTATAATGTGAATCACAATATACCATATTACATAAAATATGTAATTTATAAAGTATATTATAATTAAATTAGTTATTTTATAATTATATAAAACATTTAATAATTCCTTTTTAAATAAATGTATTTAATTTTTTTTAAAAAAATAAATGAAATGAAAAAAAAAGTTGATTGTGTGATTAAAACCCTATTCGCCGACGTAGAAAGCAGACGTTCAACCAACAACGCTACAGACTCGTTGGAGGAAATTAAAACTTAATTTTATAAACGCTAAGAATGGATTTCGAAGGCTATTTTCTCCGAATTGACTGGCTATTCAGCGGAATTACATTGACGGTTGAACATCCGAAAAGAGTACTGCTATTACACAAAGTCTCGACAACAAATGAATTTCCTTAGTCCTACCCTTCTCTTGTAAATAATTCCCAACGTGAATAGTTTTTTACAAATTGAAGATAATGCTTTCAGCTAACCCAAGTTCGTATTAGTGTGAGAGGCAACCAAAAGAAGGGACAAATTTAAAATCGCCAACGTATATTTTGATGTATTCAAAATGAAATTGCGCTTTAATTTGCTAATGGGAGCGATTTAGTCTTAAATAATAATAGTAATATATTTTTATCATGTGTAGATGAAGAAAGACAGCCGCACTACTTATCCAGTATTGACACTGATAATAAGGCTTAGTGTCTTATGCCAAGTTGCGTAGATAATTAAGAATATAATTTTCACAGATATATTTTAGATTTACACTTTCACCGTGTTATTTCTAACTTTTTTTCCTAACTCATTTTTCTTAACTTTGAATAGTGACCTTCATTTGCATGTGTAACGGTTCCTTTTACAGAAAGAGATTCTGAAATCAAACAATTTACTAAAGGGGATTTTTCTATAGGATGATTGGAAGTACCCTAAGAGGGCCTGTTAAACAGTTGTCTTAGGATTTGTATTATAGAAGTAATAAATGAAAGCCAGATTTTCTTTTTGTGACATTTAACTATAATGTATGTCAAATTATAAAATTGTTGCATTAAAGTTATTGTACTGATTTATCTTTTCCGCCAGATTAGATTTTTAAACGATTCTTAAGCCATGAAGTGCAACTAAATATTTGTTCTCAGATAAAAATATTGACATTATATGTTGAATATGAAATACACAATACATCCTAAGAATTCCATCTGGTGAATATTCACTGTATTTTACACAAATGCATTGAATACCTATAGAAAATTCATTGTAGTATGAATTTTTGTTCTTATTATGGGGCTTGGAGACTATATATGCAGTTTTCTTTATTATTCAATTCAGTCCAATTATTCTTCAGTTTCTGTTTTAATGGAATTAGAATGTCCTTAATATAGCCACATAAATTCCCATGAACAGAAATTTTTTAAAATAATTCTATCCATTTTAATAATTACTTTATTGAAGTATTATCTATAAAGAAGAGTGGCTAATTAGTTTCAAAGAGAATAATTGTTTTAGAAATAATTTAATGCATTTCAGATTACTCTCTCTCATCTCTCTCTCTCTCTTCTCTCTCTCTCTCTAACCCTAAAACATGTCAATAAAAATACATTGTTAATTCTCCCCAATCGGTGAATTGTACTGGAAAATGTGTAAAATTTATACTATATATCAATTTAACAAGTATAATTAATTACATTAACTCACAAGAGTTCCAACACCGACAGTTAAGACAATTGTACTAATTTTGCTTTTTAACACTTTATGCAAGGTTTATTTTATTGTTTATACTGTGATGCAAGTACCATGCTTGAATAAGCTATTCGAAACATTTAATAATTCGCTGGTAATCAAGTGTATCGTGTAACAAATTTCTGAAATCATACGTATTTGATATTGATCTAAATTTAAAGTATGAAAAAAGTAAGTATTTATTAGTGTATATCAACAAGAGTTGAAGAAAAAAAACTATCGATTGAATCAGTCTCAGACCTATGACCATCATCTTTGCGAAAGACAGTAAGCGAGAAAAGGAGGCTGTATCATTGGTTGACTTTCATGATCATAAAAATTATATTTACTTAACATTTTAACTGCCATCCGAAATTACAAAATTGCTGTGTCCGTCACCACAAAAGCCCTCGTGTAGCTGAACAGTGCGACATTAGTATTCTCTCACTCAGTCACAAAACCGAAGTTGGCCATGGTAGCCTAGTGGTCAAGGTAACGGACTCATGACCGGCTTGTCGTGAGTTCGAGTCTAGTACCCTGAAGACCTACCGTGTAGTGTTCACGTTAAATCTGCCGAGAGCTTAAACGTCTTCTTTTTGTTGTGGTATGGTAGTAAGGAGAGAAGGTGGCCCACCTCACACAGGTGTCGTTTACGTCCCTTGAAAATAGTTAAAAATTACAAGGTCCTTCGCCAAAGACCTTGAGTAGCTGAATAGTGCGACGTTAACACTCACTCAGGCCATCCGAAATTTTTACGAGACACCAGAGTTAAAAAGCGTCATGCCCGAGTATTGTACTGGAAAATTTTATTTAAGAGAATCTAATTATTTTATACCCAAATACATATCGGGGAAGTTTATTTCGGCTTCATCAAATTTACTCTTTTTTGCTTAATGGCGACAATTTATGCACCTAAATAACTTCGCGGTTAAAGCAAATAAATTTCATACAAATTTTTAGTATTCAATTTTTCTTCAAAGAAATTGCAATGCGCATTTACATGTTTCAAATCTTTGCAAACTGTACAAGTAAAAACTGAAAGTTAAAAATAGCGTCTATGACAGATAGACTTGTATAACAATAGATTTGTTGAGACAAAATGTGTGACATATGACCACACTGTTTTCAATTAAGATATCCGAATAAGTTCGGAACCGTGATTTTAAAAAAGCGCATAAATGGATAATTGTCATGATATTTAGTGTCACTTAGATTAGAATACTTATACAAAATTCTTTTTAGGACATTTTGACAAAAAAAATTATTTAAAAACAATATTTCGGCAAAAAATTAACTTAGAATAACCTTTTTTGAAAATGTTCTCCTTTTGTGAAATATGCTTCTATTATAATAATATTTTGCCTGTATATAGCTCAGACCTCTGTACAGAGGCTCAAGTATGATTTTTGAAATATTCACATTCATTTCAGAGTTAATTAAAGTAATTATCGACTTTTTCCTTAAAATGTCTCCCCTCTGTTGCCGTAAGACATGGATAAATCCACTTCTAAGTTATATATTTCAAAATTCTAGTTGAGCCTCTGTACAGAGGCCTCATAAAAAGCAAAATATTATTATATAATAGAAACATTTTCACAAAAGGAGAATATTTGAAAATGAATCATTCTATGTTCATTTTGTCATATATTATACTTAAATATTTTTTTACTGTAATACTATTCTTAAAACAATTTTATATACATTTTCTAGTCTAAGTGACACTAAATATCATAAATATTATCTATTTATACGATTTTGCAAAATAACGGTTCCAAACTTAGTCGGATACCTTAAATGCCCTCAAAAAGAATATATAATTAACTATACATCATAAAATTCTGTCAGCGCTATGGAAGGTTTGTGAGTAAAATTCATTGAGCTTTTTGTTCGAAACAGATCTTATGCTACTCCCGATTAATCTCAATCTAGCGATTTATCACCAAAGTATAGTGGCCGAGGTAACCTAGTAGTCAAGGTAACGGACTTGTTGATGGCGAGTAATGAGTTCAAGGCTGAAGTCCTGACTTGCAAATGGAGCCTATACGCTTTAAATATGACGATGCTCAAAATCCTTCCTTTTTTTGTGGTGTGGAAGTTAGGAGAGTTGGCATTTTAGCTCAGGTGTTGTCCTTGTCACTTGAGCTTGGTACAAAATTAGGACAGTTGCCAAAAGCTCTCGAGTAGCTGAATAGTGCGACATTAATATTCATTCACTCACTCATTTTTCAAGGAAAAACAGAGTGGTAGAGATTAAAGATTTTTATTTTTATTTGCCAAATACTTATCAATATAATAAAGTAATTTATAGCATCCTAAGAACAAATGATAAAATTTTGAATTGCCCAGAATTGATATATAAGTACTGATTTAATTCTGGTGAACTTTTCACAATTTTAAGTTTGAGTTTGTGTGCGTGTGTGTGTAAAACCTTGAAATGACTAATAAAATCTGTCAAAAATATATCTAAAATCGCCTACCAACATACATTTCCTACTTTATTTTAATTACGAAAAACAATTTTTTATTGGCCTTTTTAGAATTTTTGTTATTTGAATTGCCAATAGAACAAAACAGAGAAAGAGTTTCTCATTTAACAGCTGTTTATTCTAGAGATAATCCTTGCAGAAAATCACAACAAATAGAAGAGATAACTTTCATTAAGAAAGTGTGGTGAAAGTACACCACGAGAGTGAAGAAAAAACAAACAATGCGAGATAAGAATAAAGAAAAAGAATAAGAGCTGTTGGTCTCTATTCAAAATGAGTTCCAGAGAATCCACTAATTCGGTGTAGTATACCCTTTTTTAAAGCTAAATAGGTCTTACGAGACTTCCAAAGTAAAGCTTAAAGTGTTTAGACCTACTTTCATTCAGTAATTCTACGATGTTGATGGCTTTTCTCGTGGGATGTAGTTTGGGTATTTATAGTAGTAATTTAGGTTTCGAATCAGTCTATTTCAATATCCTAATGCTTTTTTTCTATTATCTACTGCTCAGCTATACCTCACCTACAATTGATTATTTAGCAGTAAGATATACGTTAAGATAAAACAAAATCTTTATAAGGCAAAGATGTAATAAAATGTATTGAATAATATTGATAATGCAAAAAGAATTTTGTAAAACACAAAGCATAAAACATAGGTTGCGATAAACAATGCAATTTAGATATTTTTTAAAAATTGTTGGTTAATATCTAAAATAGGATGGATAGCTGTGGCTGTGCAGCCACAGTAACTGAATAGGAGTGATTATTGACAAATTTGGTAGCCACAAATTGGCTGGGAAAAAAAATGCTTTCAGAAATCTATAAAAAAGGCTAGATTTATTTTTGCAGAGAAAAGTTTAAAATATGCTAGAAGGTTCTACATTACTTATATAAGGAGGAAGCGGGTAACCATGATAGCCTAGTGGTCAAGGTAACAGACTCGTGTCCGACGTGTCATGTGTTCGAACCTAGCACCGCTGAAGACATTAAATATTTCGCGGCTGAAACGTCCTCCCGTTTGTTTGGTGCAGATGCTAGGAGAGGGGGTTGTCAGCTCAAGTGCTGTTCCTCGGTTTTTGTCCATGGTTCAAAATTACCAAATTCGTCGCCAAAAGCTTATGAGTAGATGAATAATGTGAAGTAATTGTTCACTCACCCATTAAAAAGGATGCGTGGAAGTAACATAGGATAGCCGTTGTGCGTTACATTGTCCTTAAGAGATAATGTGACTATGGATTTATATTGTTTTGTACTCTTGAGTTTGTGTTGATGTAAGTTTTGTGTCTCTAAATACACATGAATATAAGTTGTGACGGAGTGTATTCACGCCCTTTCACTAATCCTTCTTGAGGGAAAATAATTCTTTAACAGTTTTTTTGAGTTTAAAACACCTTCCGTTGAGAGAATTTGGTTTTATGTTAATTTGAGTACTATTTAATCCCTAGCAAAGGGAATAATGTAGTTAAATATTACACTGTTATAAAATTGAGATTAATAAAGTGATATTCGGAAGCCTTGTTGAAATGGTGAAGAAGCTTTAGACTGACATATAGTTGACCCAGGAGAGATCTGACGAGTGCTCTTTCAGCAGATCACTTTTATTTAAGTGTCTAATTAATTCTCTTACGAATTAAAGGTACCCAATTAGTTTGATTGCTCCCTCGGTTCATAATCATGTTGTTTGATAGTAAATTGATTGAACCCAAATAAGTTATTATTTTTATTCCCAAGTTATTATTTTCATAATAACTTCTGTTTCTTCGGAGTCCGAAACTTCACTTGCGACCTTAGGAATGCAACAAAATGAAAGAATATATTACGTTTTATTCTGAGAAACCTTACTTGTCATTTACATTGACCTTTTGAAACATTGAAAGACTACCAAACATGTAATAATATAGACAAAGAATCATTTCACGAACCAAAACTACATTTTGAATATCTAATTAATGTATGCTCCAAATTATTGATTTGAGAGAAATGAAATAATATTCATTTATAGACGAAGAATATAATATAATTTTATTTTACTGAAACTTTCCAATTTTTCAATACTAATTAAATGCTTACAAATGAATATCTAGTTTTTTTTTAGAATAAAAAAATTGTTTTACTTAAAAGTATTCTATGGCGAAAATGTTTTTATGAATGTAGAGTATTATTAAATATACGCTAGTGTGCGAGAGTTCTAAGAAGGATTCATAATACCTAAAATCAGCCGTGTGATATGAAATTCACACTACTAGGATAAAATTAAGCTCTTAAAAGTAGATGAAAACATTGAAGCCAAAAAATTAATCGTATTTCACATATTATGGAACAAAGCAGAAAACGGCATTATTGGCAGAATAGCGATAGTAAAATAGTTGTCTAGCCATCAGGAAGAATAACGAATCTAAGTCCCTTATTACAGAAATAACAGCTCCTCTGACCTCCGAAGATCGTAAATTCTTACTTAGTATTAAATTCTCGAGAAGTTCTTGATGCAAGAGCTTCCATTTTTCCAGGATAATCTCTTTCAACAGCCTGGAGTTCCGTGGATGATGCAGTCTTGCTTTCAGGCGTGTCTTTATATGTCCCACACATATTCGATGGGATTTTATTCAGGGAGGCACATTGGCCACACAATCCATTATGCTGATATCTTCACTCTCTAGAGACTCTTAGCAGCAAAGATCTTATGCCTAAGTGCATTGCCATCCATTAACATAAAATCTAGATTAATTGGACCACGGAACAGACGTGCATGTGACGAAATAATTTCCTCACTAAATATTTCTGGTAAGAGATCCGCTTATGACTCTCTTTTCTGCCTCTCAGCGGAAGCTCTCCTGCTCTGTTCTAATGTTATCTTTCCTTGATATTATTTGCATTCATTACCTTCAACTGCCACTGAGAGTCATCTCCCAGACAAAAATAACTCTCAACAGTGAACAGAATGTGACTCCATTGGTGAGATGACAAGTCCTTCAGTTCTTAATACCACTGTTAATCTGCTATTAGTGGAACGCATCATTCAAAACGATGATGAATAGGTCACCTTTATACACAGACATCTTACCTTGATAAACCAGACTGTCATCTTGTTGAACTGCTGAGCAATGTTGCTTAATGTATGGTTACGGTCTCGTTTCAAAAGAAGAATGATACATTGGTTATCACTTTCTTTTAGTTTCGTTGTTCGCATCCTACATTTTTTACAGCTGTACCTCTTATTCGAAATGTTTTCTAAGCCTTTCAAACCACAGAAAACAGTTCTAGTTGCATGGTTTTGATGAGATATACTATTCTCACATTATCTTCGAAAATACGAACTGCTCCTATCAAGGCGTTAGGGTGGAGGGCGCTTCCGTTATTTGGAGGCTCCTTACGTTGACATACTTCATATAAGTATTTAAAATTATGGGCTATCGTAAGTATTGCTGAATTTCGTATTTCTCCAAGACAATGCAAGACAAAGGCGTAAAGATCTTTTTTGCCTTAAATAGCATGAGCTTATTGGCTGCCCATTATTATCGACTGATATCAATGTTATTGAAATTCCTTGGGAGGATCCAACAAACTTATGAATATGGAAAACAATAATTTCAAATGGGACTGACATAAAATCTACCAGCATCCACTATTGCAGAAATATACATCAAAATTGTGTTCAAAGTTTGTATGAAGGCTTACCAATGACTATGATCGATGTCTTGAAATCGAAGGATATTTATACTAAATAGTAATTTTATTTTAAATGAGAAACGGAGGATTATTATAAATTGCATCTATAATTTATTAACCTTGATTCACTGTTATAATTTTGTGGGATAAATTTACTTTAACATTTCACTAAGATGTATGTTTTAGGCATGGATGTCTTTCTATATAAATTAGCTTACCCTTCTTAATTATACATATTCAACATTTAATTTGCTGATAAGCAATAGAGTAATTATGTAATTATTTTTATTTCTGTCATTGTTTCCTTGGCTGTATTTATTGCTTTAAAGAAATAAATATTTAAAATATGAACAAAATTTTATAACTATAAAATGAAATCTTGAAATTTCCTATGTTAACAAACATCATGGAATTTCTATGTGCAGTAAAATCCTAATTCGGTAAAGAATAAAATGTTATTAATAGACGGCTAAATAATAACTAACACATATATATATATATATATATATATTATATGGTTATGTGTATGTGTGTTGCTTGCTGAACTTTTTGTTCAATCACAAACCATAATTATTAGAAGAATAATTATTATAACATTGTTGCCAAAAGCGTTTGTAAATTATCCATACTTTATCACATGTAATAATTCGAACATCCATTTGTGTACGTGAAGTTACAGATTAACTTTTGAGATATCACTATAGTAAAACTCATTTGAAATAGTAAAAATTTTTTCACGAAAAGTATGACTGATGATTAATAGACCATCCATTTCTTTCATAATGTTTATTTTCTCTTTTTATAATTAACACTGTTTATCGACACGTTTTTTCTTATGAAAAAGTTAGTATCACCCTATTACGTGAATATATAAATATATATATTTACTATAATAAATTTCCTCTTCTTCAAACATATGAATTTTTATATATATATTTGTCATTTATGAACTACACAAACTATTTTTGATACATATATGTACTGCTTTTTGTCATAATGTATGAGTCTAAGATAAATGCATTATAATATATATTTCTAGTACTTATTAAGTGAAGACTTAAACTAATGTTTAACTAATTTTTCTTTATCTATAGTAAACTTAAGTATATTTTTTTTTTGCCAACTAATTTAATGGGATTTAGTGTATTCGAATGTCTTAATAAAATATTTAATCTAAATAAAAGCAATGTATTATAGAAATTTAGAGAGTGTTATTTTTATTCTCTTAAGAACTCTAGATTTGTGTAATTAATTTATAATTGTAATTTCAGTACAAGAGTCTGTTTTTCATTTTATAATGATTGCTTTGTGTAAAATAATAAGAGAAGTAATTTTTAGTTTGGGAATTATATCAATTGGTTTCTTATAAGTATATGCTTAAACTATACATACATCCTGAAATTTTAAATGCACTATATTTTATGCTTGTATGTTACAAATTGATTCAAAAATTATTGTGAATTCCATTTTCACTAAAGTAAACTCCTTGATTAATAAATTAATTATTCGTAAACATCAGATTTAGCAGCAACATGGCTTTCACAAAAATACACGTAATTTTGAGCCATTGTCGAAGGACGGGGACAACTCCTGATTTGGCACATAATTTTAATACATTCACACTCTTTTAACTTGAGAACATAGAAATTTGACAGATTTAGCGTGCTTCAATCCTTAATGAGTGATTAATAAGGTGTTTGTTAATATAAGAATAAAAAGGAAGGGAAGGGATATTGGTGACATGGCCTCGTAATTTTTAAACCACCGTCGAGTAACTAGAATGGCATCCAAATTGGTCCTCCTATATTCTAACTTCCACACCAATTTGAACTTTGATATATCTAAGATGTATCGGAACCTCTACATGTGGTGGGTCTTCAGGGGCACTTGTGCTTAGACTCATGACCACTGGACCACTGGTTTGGAACCACGATTCCTAGGCTACCACAGCCTCGTATTACCTCTTAAGCGCAGTGGATCTTAAATGGGATAAAACTCGAAATCAGAATTTAACAGAATCAAAAACATACCACCCAAAAACTGGCTATCCTAATCCTTCGGTTACCTTGGCAACAACTATGATTTCAAAGGGTTACAAGCAAATAAGAGGAATTCATTTTATTTTAACTCACTGCTATAATGAAGACTACTAATTATGAAAAATCCGGCTTTTTCCTCTTTAACACAATGAAGATTAAAATGAAAAACAATCATTCCAAAAAAATTCTGTCAACTGACAAATATTGTGATTTTTATGTTTCAATTTTCATTTACTTCGTAACATTTTTTAAATTCCATCTATGATAAACTTTTACTTATTTCGATCAGTACGAAATTCGCATCAAACGGTACTGTTTGGTTGGCTGGTGATTGATCGACAAGGAATTTTTCCTACATTTCAGAAAATACCCATCAACCTTGCTTTAATTTGCTATCAGTCTTTCATTCATCATTTGATATTTATTCAAAGAAAAAATGGACTAATTTATATCTAAAATTTTTCTTAGTATCTAATTTATTCTCATTAGATCTGATTGGAAGATAGTGATATCAAGTAAATGATATTTTACTAAGCATAAGTATTAATATTTTACAAAAGCGCTTAGCTTAAGGCTGTCTTCGGTTAATGCTGAGTAATAGGACCAGAATTCGGAACATTTTTTTTCAGATATAAAAAAAAAATGAAACATTAATATGATATTCTGGCTTCACAATTCTTTAGAGGGCAGAGATTTCTTATCATACTTCCAATTTTTAACCGAGTTTATTCATTTTCCTGGTATAAATGTATTTCGCTTTTTTTTTCTACTTTACCATAATGTTAAATGGGCCATGCCTTCACGTATATTAAAACAAAAAAGAAAGTATTCATGGAATATTTGACATTTTTTAAAAACACTATATTGTTAACAAAGGTATGAGTTATAATATTGCAAATTTCCATAGAAATTGAGCCATTTTTTTTTCTCTGAAAATGTGCTTCGCGTTTAGTTCAAGCTCTCTTACTTTTACTGAAGCCTTAAGTAAGCTTGCTTAAATATTCATATGCAGTTATATGCCTTTGAATCTTTAAGTATTCACTCAAAGTTTGCAATTACCTGTAATTTACAGTGCTACTTACATTAATCAGTTAAAGCTAAAATACCGAAAACTATTTTTTTTCTACCGTAAGATACCTGCTTTAAAAAATGTCGTAAAGTAGTCTAAAATTGGGGAAAAATTATAAGATTTTGAGTTGAAAAATCCTTTAAAAATAAAATTCCTCTACATATTTTTGATTAATTAAAAAAAAGAAACTTGTATTGAAAATTTGACACTTTTAAAACTATTTACTGCCATGGTATACCTATGTATTAGTAAATAGGAATTAAAAGTACAGGCGCACTAATCTTGACTTACATCTAAATTTCTTTCTTTCTAAACAGGCGAGATATTTTAAAATTCGTATAAGCCTTGCTATTATTAAAAATATTGTTATGGTAAATTATATCCACATTTTATCCAATTCCAACATAATTGTTTCCTGAAATTACATAAAAATTTCCTACCATAAGGAACATCTTCCAACAACACAATAAAAATTTATAGCATTTAAAAAAATAATTTCTTCGTTTTTGGAAATTTTGCATTCGAAATGACGTTTTACTGACTTTTTTTAAAATCTAATTTAGAGTGCTTTTAGTTGAATCCAAATGAAATGAATATAGTTTGTGTTATTTCATTGCTTTTTAAAATGGTCGCAGTTTTTCACATCTAAGTATTGATTCCACACTCAGTTCCTTTCATATTACAAAATGTAGTTTTGTAATATGAACTTTGAAGTTTATTTAAAAAATATTTCAATTTATCTTATTTAAAATTTCTGAAAGCCCTTTTTTTAGAAAAATGTAGTTCAGCGCAAAAGAGAAAATGATCAATAAATAATATAATGATTTCCATTATATATAAGATTAAATAAATTTTAATTCAGAGAAATTTGATTTGAAATTGATATGTTGCTGCTAAAAATCGTAATTTCATTTAAAATGAAAAAAGATGAAAGCTCAGGGGGAAATAAAGCTTGAAATTACTTTAAATGACCAATTTTAGCATCTGAAGAAAATAGTTATGTATATTATTGGAATCATATTACATAGATTTCGATTTCAAATTTGCTTATTTTCTGTAATTTTGTTTGCAGGATTAATTTTATCGGGGATGCGGTTGTTTATATTAATGCGTGATTTAAGTACAATAGATGGGGAAATATTGTTTGATATTTCAAAGTAGCTTAGAGAATAATAAAATGCATTATGTGCATTGCACATGACATTACATTAAAATTTATAAATAAATGTTGGATCCGGTGCTGTCTAAAAAATTTAATCGTGGTAATATTTAGCTACTGAAGAGAGCAGGAACTAAAACTAATTCCACTGTCAAAATTTGGTAGCAAGAACTGCTACTAGATGATTCCACCACGAAATGGATTTCACATTTGAAGATTTGTCATGTCTTCAAAAGCATAGTTGGATATATGCAGCCCATTTAATATGCTAAATTTATAAATAATTAACCATAATTAATTTCAGGAAGTATTTATTTCGCAAGCACATTATAAATCATACACAAATGTTCAGTGGTCGATCAAAGGACGAGTGCCCTATTTCCACAAAATACAAAATTGAGGTATCCATGAGGATGTAACAGGTAACAACCATTCTACTTCTTTAGACCTGAGTTGAATCGAGACTCACAATTATAATCAAAGGAAATGTGAAAACAATCATATTACAACTCGAATACATCAGTAGATAAAGATACAATATGAAGTAATTTAATTTAATTTTTTTTTTTTTACGGATTTCAATAAAAACTCGAGGAAAAAAAAGATGATTTACTGCTGACAGAAATCGTAATTGTTGTAAATTATGATTTATGACGGAAATGGAATTTGAACAAATATTTCAATATCCTAACCCAAGGGATCAACGTGCCATTTTTTCTAAAAAAACGTTTAATGAGATATAGACGTGCCGTCAAATAATTTTGACGTGATTATTGGGAAAGTAATAAAACTAAATAGAAACAGCTCAAAACTCTATTTATTTCGAAAAAATACATTTTGTACAGTAAAGTAGTAAATGTTTTATAGTTATACGGGTAATTCAAATTAAAGTAACATTAGTATGATTGCTGCTATAGCAGATTAGATGAAAAATAACTTATATATATATTTTTTAGGATTGCAAGATGTTACTTTTAGCAAAATGCATGCTTAATTGGAGTTATTTGCCAAGCGGGTTTTAAGCGAGTTTGTTATGTTATTTATCTCTGAAAATAATGACTCACAGGCGTAGTAAATTAAAATATGATTAAAAAAGCATGACCCAGTTTCTTCAAACAGTTAAATGAGTTTGGAATCGAATTCCATGTTCCCAATATTTCATTATTAGCATTTTTACTTATACTGCTTGTTAATTTTTTATTTCAATCAATTTCAGCTTTCTTTTTCAACAAATTTTTGAGTCCATATTAAACTATACTGTAAATCAATCAGTTGCACTTAAAACTTTTCATTTTCCAGCCAATCGAATTCGAACAAGTTTGGTATATTAAATTAAATCCCATTAGGGTACATAAGAAAACATGAGCGTTTCCGATAATTCTCTGAACTCAGAAAATCTCGCTAAAACCTGCGACCGATCACTCGCGTGTGTTCGTAATACTTCATATTGAACTTTGTTATTTTGAATTAAAATGCAAACCGTTTTGATCGGTGGCATGCTCAAAATATAGTGTCGCGTGCCATAATGTCACGCGTGGCATTGGTTCGCCATCCCTGTCCTAAACTCTTAAGTGTCGCGGTCCCTCTTAAGTGCATACACGTCCTGCTGAGCTGGTACCTTTAGTGCCCCGGACGTGTATACCCATCCTTCAAAGGGAGGACTTTTTGCATTTTGCTGCTCTGTTTAAAACTAGTCCTATGACTCTTTAATACAATAATACGACATTGACTGTGTTTCTGAAGAATCTAGCTATTTTGGAGAAGAGGTGGGGTAGGTGGTAGCATTCCAGGAACACTGAAATTCATAGCTAATTTTTTTCGCTTGAATGTGGTCTTTTCTATTCTTCATTTGCTGTCATTTTCACTTACCGTACATAATAGGAGATTTTTAATTTTGTGTACTGAATGCGATTCTGGTTTATGTGTGCAACCATGTTTCAGGATATAACAAAGAATATATAAGTTATACTTTATTTTTTATAATATTTAACTCTAGAAATTAATTATTTTATTTTCATTTTATAACTGTATCGTTTTTTTCTTTCTTTTTTAAAGTGAAAGTAAACAATTTTAGAAGAAAAAACACATTCCTTTTCTTTTCTCTTAACACTAGAATGCCCAAGGAAGTCATTCTGACTGCTTTTTAATTTCAATTAGAAAAACAATTACGTATATAATGATACGATTTCTTAGACTTTTTTAAAATACATTTTTTTCCCAAGGGAAGTAAGTTTTTTTATTAATAATATTTATTAATAACTTGTTATAGGACTGTAAATATATATAAAACATATTAAAAATTATTTTTAAACAAATTTCCTTACACATTAGTTATTCTTTCACAATGCAGTCATTTTGACTGATTTTGGGCAATATAGGTTACACTAAATTTCAGTCTTTAGTGTTAATAAACCACGTAACAACGTGAGACTGTGGAGAAAAGTGTTGGCACTGAGGGGAGAATTTCATAACTTTTCATCGGCAGTTAATTATAACTATACTGACAGATTAAAGCTTTAAAAAAAAAAAAACCTTTATAACTTCTCAATAATTTCATACGTAGATCGTTATATGGAAATTAAACTCTGAATTTATAACTTTATTTCAGCCGTTACTGTTACAAATCTAAAGACTCAATCTAACGAGCAACACCTAGCATTTGTAGCTAAAAGAATACCGTATAAAAGGGCCGTAATTAGAAGGGACTTGCATAAAAGAAGAAATCTCACGAGGAAAAAAACACTAGGGAATAAAAGTTTATTCCATCCGGAGAGGAATCATGAGCGTGAAAAGTAAGCAAAGATCTTAAAGGATTTCAGATATAAATGCTGCTAAACACATTCAGTATAGATAATGATTAAATGTTGTGTCGAATAAGTTTCTGGCACCAAGAAACTTCCCTCCATCCCAAGGATGAGGGGGAAAAAGTCATTAATGTCCTTGTAGCAATAAATCATATATAGGAAGGCTTTCTATGTTGAGTCTGAAGATCCTACTAACAGTGTTGATTAGTTTTGTAAATGTATGCTTAACAAAATTTATTGAAAGGATAAAACTGAGAAATCAAAGTTTCAGATACTCTGTTTGAATTAATAAAACAATATATATACACACACACAAACAGTAAGTGTTCTCTCTCTCTGTATATATATAATAGCTTCCTTTGAATTCATCCTGAATAACTTTTTAATTTTTAATGGTCGTCTCCTTAAGAACTCGCGCTTAAATATTTAATTAGCTTACCCAAATAACTGGTATTTAATCGTAATCGTATCTTGAAAGTTAACAGCATGCATCTTTTAACCCGCGGTCATTCGCGCCTGTTTTTCTACCGTCGTCACTCGCGGGGTGTAGAGAACACCCCAAACTCTTAACACGTGTATTTAAATAAGAAAAATTTTTAAGTCAATTATGATATATATTTATGAAGTATAAGAGGTTTTTTGTATTATACAAACAAAATTGTTAAATTTATTGCATTCAAATGAGACTAGCATTAATTTAAACTAAACCTACAAAATTTTCATTTTGAAGTACACAATTTTATATTTTTTCATAAACCACAAGTAAACGTTTATACCAGTAATAAATATACTTTATAATTAATGATAAGGATAGTAAAAAAAAGAAAAATAATATTTAATCATTTTTCAAACATTCAGAGAGACTGTATTCATATGCTTTAAGCACATATTTTTCCTACATTGAAAAACAAAAAAAAATAATTTTTACATCTTTACCCATGGACAAGTAGTGCAACACCCTTTTTAAGGGGAAAAATGCTCTTTTTTAAAATATTCTGTGTCAGTAAAGTTATTTTTTAGTGTTTTGTTAGGTTTGGGAAAACTGATCTCATATCCCACTGTGGCTGCACAAGATCCATTCTAATCTCTTCTAATAATATTGAATGTCTCATTTATTTTCAGGAAGAACCGAATGATAGACAAAGGAAGCATTAATTCCTGCAGTATTAAGTAGATGATAAAATATTCGCAATGGCCAAAGGTTACATATTCGCGATACATAATATATACTGCACATTTCATCAGTGGTATCAACAAACCTGTATTAAAAAAAAATATATGATTTCAAGTTTCACCCTTTAAAATTTTTGGGTTTCGAAATCACGCAGTTGTCGAATTCACTTAGTTCATTTTTTTCAATCTGTTGATACAGTGTCTTAAAAACGACAAAGTCGCCATTTCTCCCTTTCTCATTTGGGGTTTTTGCCATAATTTCTAGGGAAAAGTTTTTAAATTCTTTTTTAAAAAAATTTTATTTTTCAAATATTTTATAGAATTATATTATTTTTTTTACCGCATTTATTGAAATTTTTAAATAAAAAAATTCGTGCATATTAATATATTTGAAAAGAAAAAAGTAAACGGAAAGAAAATAAAAAAGTACTTTTTCCCTAGGGTGTTTGAGTACGGAAAAAAAACTCAATCACTCGCGGGTGTTCTCAGCACCCCAAATAAACTTTGAAGGGCGTTACATTCCAATCGTCCAGGGTTTGATTACAAAGGTCTGAAGGTTCAATGACCAAAATGGGGTTACAGAAAAATCGGGGCTCGCGCCTTTTTTTTATTTTTTTGGGGAGGTTTTTTTGTTGCTGGGGTGTACAGAACACCTCGCGCGAGTGATCGCGGGTTAAAAGTGTTATTGCATCAGAAACTTTCCGCCAATCATAGCCTCCTTAAGAAGAAATCATGTGGGATTGCCCTTGTATAAAATGTCAGAAATCTAAAAGCTCCATTTCTTTGTCTGTTTATTTTCGTTGTGTAACTTGCAAGTCCTTCTTTGTTTGTATTCCTTATATAGTTTTTACCTGCTTATGTGTTCGTGGCTGCTTTAAGTGAAGTGGAAATGATGTTGTTCAATAACTGTTATATGTGTTTTTGTGGCCATTAATAAAAGTTGAATGCTAAATAAGATGTTTCTTTACATTGAATAATAGCACATCACTACAATAACCACAACCTGGATTACCCGACTTGACCATGTCCTATCATTTATATATATATATATATACTTAGAAATTATGTCATTTTTATATTACGTGCATGTTTTTTTTCAAGCTAGTTTAATGTTTTGTGACAGTGTGTGAACGTTTTCATTTCCCTATAGAGTTTCATTTGTCTATTAAAACTTTAGAATGTTTTCTTTTATATCCGCATCACATTATTCACTTTTTTTAGATCTAGAAAGTTTCTAAATATTGCATTAGTTTGAGAATTATATAAAATTGACTAATTTTGTAAGAAAATTTAATATATATATATATTGTTTAGCCACAGCCTACGGCTTCAAAATACGAGGTATCTTACCAAAAAACGCTATTACCCTCTCATCATAATTAATAAGAAAAAAAGAGAATAATTAATTGAAAGTTCTATAAAATTTAAAAGATGCTATCAAAATTATTAACAACAGCTCAGAGCCGTTCTAAAAGAAAGCTTCTCACCTGTAGCTGAGGACACACTACCGTTGAGAGAGCGAGAAACAATTCAATTGGCAAGTACGGGACATATTTAATGAGGCACCATCCCGGATTAATATTGTTTAATATATTATGAGCAGAAAAAACATATATAATAGGTGAAAATTCTTATTCAGATATATATTCAAACATTTCTATATTAGACAAGAAAATCGTAAAATTGAATCTTCAAAAAAGAATAATAAATAAATAAAATAAAATAGAATAAACATACTTTATAGTTTAAGGCTGTGTTTCCAGGGGTAAAAATGCTACAATCTGCTTTCCTGCTGTATTTATATATAAATTAAGTAAAACAACGTCTTTAAATCTATGTGATTTATAAAATTAAAAGCACTAAATGTATATATCCTTGGTATAATATTAGAAAGCATTCATAATTAACTTAAATTACAAAAAAATAAAAGCAAGAATATAAATTGTAATTCAAACTTAATTATAGTATATTCAGATTTAGAATTTATATATATATATATATATATATATATATATATATATAACTGAATATTTCCTTGTAATTTGTAACTTAAGATTTCTTGTTTAAATTAATCTCTAAAATTTGAATTCACTATTTTTTAACTTGTAATGATAAATATTGCAAAATTAACAAATCCGCCGAAAATTTACATTCTACCTATTTTTTG
>BMAV01028173.1:0-45618 GCA_019973955.1 Trichonephila inaurata madagascariensis
GGCTTTAAATTGCTCAAAATCTATCATGGCGAGTCTGATAAAATGTTGTAAATGTATTTCAATAAAACTTTTTGAATCTGATACTATATTATTTTCTAGAGAATGTATATATATAAATGTATATATATATATATATATATACTAAAATATTTCTTATTGGGCGAATATTTTTGAATTATTGCCTGTTATTTAAGTAATGGTCTCATAAAGAGTGTTACATTTCTTATAATATTTCTCGATCAATTCTAAAGTCTTTAAATTTTAATACATTAAAATTTTAATACATTTTCTATATAAATGTATGTAATAAATAATATATAATTTGTTTCTTATACATGTTTATTACTTTTTTCCCTAATTACTTTGAAGTTCTTAAGAAATATTGCTAAAATTTCACTTACGATTGTGATTTTTTTTTAAAAAAAACAGATTTTTTTAAAAAAATAGTGTTAAATATTAGTATTTATTACAACAGATTCCTAAAAAGCTATTTATGATGTTTTAGTAGGCTATTTTTAAAGAAGTACACTAAACCTTTTCGGATACCTTAATAACACAATTTTAACTCAGGGAGTTCATCATAAAAGTGAATAAGTATAACAATTTTATATAGTTAACTTTTTAAAAAATATATAATATTTTTAAATATTTACATTTTAAAAAAATGGATATAACTTTTTCATTTAATATAAAGGCAAAAACATGTTTCTTTACAAGATCCACATAGAATATCAAATATCTTAATGATCGTATTTTGAATCTACTGAAGCTTTTTGCGTTGTCAAATAGAATGCGTAAAATTTCTCTAAATTATAAAATAATATTATCGTTATTATACTATTAATTTTTTTGTAATAGTATAATTAAGATTGTTCAAAATCATTAAGTAAATCATTAAGATTGTTGAAAATTTAATAAAATTCGATACAACAATATTTATTTACTAGAGAACATCCTGTTATCATCATGCTTAAATTAAAAAATAAATTATTAAATTGAAATATTGTAAGCAAAATGATTCTCATTTACAGGTATCTTAACCAAATTAAAATATTTAATTTCAAGTAGCATCTTATAGACAATGTTTTTTAAACAGAAATGAATAATACTGGTATAAGTTCCCATTCAGATTGCTAGACAAAAAAGTATTTATTTATTCCGTTATCATATCCTTCAGTCCGATAGATAAGAAAGGGTTTAACACTTTATCTACAGCATTATAATTCACTGTATTTTATTTATTTATTTTTTTTTTTTTTTTGTGCAATATTTTTTTAGCCATTACATTAAAAATTAAGGGTTATAAATAAATAAATGCTCAACTTTAGGAAATTTAATAACATTAAAGTTAATTAATTAAATTGGTACTTTAAATTATCGTCAGTACACGGAGGTTTAAAATATGCTCAGAATACAAAATGGCAGATGACTTTTTTAACAGATTTTTAACTCTAAAATTCAAAATAACCAATGAACACTAATATTTTGCAGCACAAAAATTTATTTTTGAAAATTACATATAAAATATTTAAAATGTATTTACTTTTCTTACACATAAACTTAATTTGAAAATATTCAAAGAAATAGTATTTCTTTTTATTAATACACAAAATGTTTATCACACGCTGTTCATTTTGAATGAGGTTTCGATTGAATGATTTTTAAAGCACTGCATCCTGGTGTAGGAAATACTGCATTTTTTTTAGCATGAACTACTGCACCTTGAGTCTTGTTCAGTCTCTTGATAGTCTTCTTAAGATCTAACGAAAATTCCAGAAGATTACTTGGTCGGACTTCTTCATCTGAAGAAGCCTGTTAGCTGATCACTTCTGAAAGTAATGTTCTGTAATAAATCCAAACCCTCTTGAAGACTAAGCTTCTTTTATCCATACAGTCTAAGAAAAAGAGAAAGAAATAATAATAGCACCTTGAAAATCTCCTATTATTTTTAAATTTCAGTTGCTCATAAAGAAATTAAAATTTTGTTAATTTTGGAATAAAGAATAAGTATTTCATTTAATTGTGTGGCAAAAACCCCCCCAAATTTAAAATTTTTGAAAACATTAAAATAAAACAATAAATAAATAAGTTAAATTAAAAAGAATGCGAAGAAAAGAATAACAATGACATTATAGTAATGACACTGCAATGCAACAAAAAACAGCTATAAACTACATGGATGAAAAAAAACAAAAACATCCTCAAACATCCAGTGTACAGTCAGTACTTATAAAGTACCACAAAGTTATTCAGCAGTAAAATTATTTATATACACTGCTCACTTATAAAATAAATAGTTATAAATCGTTTTCGCGAATGCCTTAACTAACCAGCAAAAAAGTAAGACACCTTTTGACATCAACTACTTTTTCGCACACACACACACCAATTCGATCAAAATATCTGCTGAAAACGCAACTTCTGTTTTAAACCTATTCGCCTTCCCCTCTAAAACACTCATCAAAGAGTGATTGAGAGAATATTAACGTCGCACTGGTCAGCTACACGAGGGTCTTTGGCGACGGACCACATAATTTTGAACCATGGTCAAGTGACGTGGACGAAACCTGAGCTGGCACCTCCTCTCCAAACTACAACACCAACGGGAAGACGTTTGAGCTCTAAGCAGATTTAACGTGCATCGCTTCCCTACACGGCGGATCTTTAGCGGTATTGGGCTCGAACTCGAGACAAGGCCAGCCACGATCCGATACCCTGACCACTCGGCTACCGTGGCCACCACTCATCATAGAAACTTTGCTGACATGAACCCTGGAAGAGTGAAATAAAAGAATATTATCCTGACAAATAAAAATGGTTATTCTATGTAATTTTAAAGTGGATGATACTTATAAGTACCTTCCGTAGATAAAGGATTAATACATCTCATATTTTAAGACCTTTTTATTATTATTGTAGTTCAACTGCACAATTGATATTGCTGACATGATTTACATATTTTAGAACTATATTTAAAAAACGCGATCTATTATAAATAATCATGTCCCTCTTTAAACTTCTTTACTTTGCCCACACGCAAACTCACGCGTCTCTGTAAACAATTTATCATGGATCATCACAATTTTAGAACTGATAATAGAGATTCCTTTGAATACTAGGGAATATTCAGAAATTTATTAATGTTTTATTTCAATTTTTCATTAACATAATTTTTTCCCTTTCAGAAAAAGTAACACATTTGACCTACAACATGCTATTCATCAATGGAAATTTTTTTGTAAAATTTTGATTTTCAAAAAGAAAAGGAAAAGGATTTATTTTGACTTTTCAGTCAAAATACCATTGAAGTTAAAATTTGCATGAAGTTGACTTTTATGTAAAAAGAAATTCAGTCGAAGGGGTCAATAAATGTTTGAACTATTCAGAAAAATAAATATATTTCCACTATTCAATAAATGTATTTCAACGTCAAAATAAATATAAGTATTTAATAAATTTTGAAGTAACATTATTTGGCCTTCTTACTGGGATCTCCCTATTAATAACAAAAGTAAATGAAAATATTTTTAAAAAGTATAATAAGAATACGAATTTCATCTCATCCTGACAGAAAGTAATCCTCTGTTTATCCTTTTTGAGAAAGATTCTTAAAAACATTTTAAAGTATATTTCTAAAAGAACCTTGATATGAACTGGAATAATTCCAACTCTTTTAAAAAATATAAGCGAAACGTATAGCCATAGTCAAAATTTTGTACTTAAGCCAAAATATTCGATTTTATGTAGAGCTTCTGTCAAAATGAATATATGTATACTTTAACATTTTATGAAGTTTTATCATCCATTTATTTTCGAAGCAATAAAATACTAAACTGTTAAGAAGTTAAATTTAAACCAGGATTTTATGAATATGTTATATTAGAATCCTTTTCTGAAAAAGTGCATATTTTCTCTATCAAAATCTTTAGCTGATTAGAAATATTTAAGATATTCGACAACGTTCGGAACCGTGATTTTACACAAGCGTATAAATGGATAATATTTATGATATTTAGTGTCACTTAGATTAGAAAATGTATATAAAATTTTTTTAAGAATAGCATTACAATAAAAAAATTATTTAAGTACAATATTTTGACAAAAAATGAACATAGAATGACCCATTTTCAAAACATTTTCCTTTTGTGAAAAATTATTCTGTTATAATAATATTTTGCCTGTATATAGCTCAGACCTATGTACAGAGGCTAGACTAGAATTTTTAAAATATATAACTTAGAAGTGGGTTTATCCATGCTTTACGTCAACAGAGGGGATAAATTTTAAGAAAAAAACATCGATAATTATTTCAATTAGTTGTAACTCTGAAAATAACGTGAATTTTTCAAAAATCATAGTTGAGCCTCTGTACAGAGATCTGAGCTATATACAGGCAAATATTATTGTAATAGAAGCATTTTTCATAAAAGTACAACACTTTGAACAAAAGGTTATTCTAAGTTAATTTTTTGCCGAAATATTGTATTTAAATAATTTTTTGTCAAAATGCCCTTAAAACAATTTTATACATGTATTCTAATCTAAGTGACACTAAATATCATGAAAATTATCCATTTATGCGCTTTTTTAAAATCACGCTTCCGAACGTAGTCGGATACCTTAATTTAAAAATAGTATATTGTAAGAAGAGAGGAAAAGAGAGAGAACATTATTGGGATGCATATCTTTTGAAATGTATTGCATTAACAGTTTTTAAAAGTTTTTCAGATTGTTTGAATTGAAACATTTTGAGACATAAAATACGCGCATATATTAATATTTAAAAATTGAAGTCGAGATGTAGTATGAAAAATATATTTGAAAACCATTTGATGTTTTTACTTTTAGATGTATCATGTTTTTATTTAAAGAACTGGAATTTATTTTTATGATACATCTATGGACAAAAATACAAATTTAATGAATGATTGAATTACAAAAATACAAATTTAAGAATGAATTTTTAACAAGTTACAAATGCTATTAAAAATAATTTTGTTGCTATTGCCACTAGTCTGACGATGTCAGAACGACCCCTTCAAAATTCATCGCGGCAAATTGCTAGATGTGCACCTATCGTTAGCGACAGCTTTGAGCACCATGTAGGTGACATTGCGATTTGGTACAGTTCCACTCCATTTCTGAAAGAGAACACCCTGGGGTTCGTCAAAGGCATCCCACCTCTCTTCCTTTTCTCCCAACCTCGCGAGAGGATTTGCGGCTCGACGACTATTTAGAGTACCCTAATGCCGCAAAGGCATTATACCCTTACAAACATCCATGCCTTCACCGGGATTCGAACCCAGGCCCTACGGCACAGCAGTCAGCGTCACTATACCGAATGGGTGACTTAAAACAAAACCCAAATAAATAAAAAAAAATCGAAAATAAGCAATTGCAATTTAACATTTGTAGAAATAATTTAAATTAAGCAAAGAAGTAAAAGAAATAAATTTGAAACTAATAAAATATAATATAGTCTTTTAAAGTCACTATACATGCAGTAATTTTTAGTAATTCAATTTATTTCAACTTCTCAAAACATATTTCAGTTTCACAATTTTGGAATTAATCAAAAAGTACTTCGAAATTACTTTTATGTGACGAACGTATTTCGTAAGAAGACAGCAAATTATTTTTTTATCCAATGTGCGAGAAAAAAACAACAACCCATTATTATAAACTTGAATTCTACTATTTAAATTTTAAGAAAAAGATGTTCAAATGAGAACTTATCATCGCATAATTTGTAATTTCAAATAAATAATATGACTGACATGCAGCGAATCTAAATAAATGTTATTTTAAGTAATTGCATCAGCAAATAATAATTCTAAGGATCCTATCGAAACATGTTTTGATACTAAGGCAATAAAGAAATACTGTACTTTTTCCGTTTCGCCGGTGCAGGAGATAAAGTCGTTAAAAATGATACAATCAACGCCAAATGGAATATTCACGCTGGTAGTCCTTTTACCATCACATTTTCAAAACAAGTCACGAACTGTTCTTATTACTAATGGTTTTTTCATAATACATCGAAAATAGATGAAAAACCAATGAGAAATATAATTTATTAGCATTTTTTAGGTGCATATCGTGTGTTGTCGCCAATAAACCCTATTTGGCGATATTTGCTCCTGCGAAACAGAAAAGTACCTGAAGTACAATTTTTAGTCAGTATAACTATGTTGCAATAACATCCTGAAAAATTTTGTATTATCATGTCTTCTGGAATAGTATACATTTATATATGCATAAACATATATTAATTTTGTTATACTCGAAATATTTAAGCAGTAAAAAGAACCAGCCATTCAAAATAGAAGTTAGTAGTTGTAAGAAAGAAAACACCATTTTACACATCTTGTATCATGTGTTACTATATTAACTATTTAACTATTCCTAAGTAAGCAAAAATAAAAAAATGTAAAATAAGTTTTTTAAACATTTTCCATCAAGTAGAGTCAGAAAATGATGATAGAACACACATCAACTCATTTCAACCTTTTCCACATGAAAAATAAATATATTTACTCTTTCTATTTAAAACAAAACCTTCAGAAATATCAATACTTTTATAAACAATTTCGCCAAAGAAAGATTTTATCACATTTTGTTCCCTTCAGTAGAATCGCCGCTAGGTAACTATTTCTTTATTCTTCCTTATTCGCACGCTAGTCTGTTTACACAATATTTTTCCATTACCCTGTTTTCAATCGCTGGAAGGCTTGGCACGCTCTGAAGCAGATGTAATTTTTTCTCACGGTTAAGAAATAAGTGCTGCAATACGAAACTCCTCATCTATTTAATCCAATCGTTACTGCATTCGACAAAATGAAGGATGCGTCTTGTAATTCTGGGATCGGATTCCACCCGGGAGAACTAACTGAACTATGTCTTTCTGAGACATCCAGATGGGAAGCCATTTTTGGCCATAAAATCGGAGTTGTGTATTTTTCCAATTCCTACTATTAGTTCACTTCTCTCTCTCTCTGTATATTATATATATATATGTAATTCTCTAACATACTTTAATTAACACTTTTTAATGATCTATAAATAATCTTTTAATTTTAGGGTTTAAAAATAAACATTGTAATCTTAATCGTAATCGGCTAAACCGAAATCCCTATACCGCGCATTCTAGCCAATCTGAACTACTATTACGTAATAGTCACGTGCTTGTGCACTGTTGGCATATAAACAAAAATCTGATGTAACGCTCTTCTCTGCTTGCTCGCCACGTAAGATTGTAAATACTTGCTGCTTTTCTGTCTTTGTATTGTGTCCTCCAAAATGCCGCTGTCTATTCAATGTGAAAATGTAACGTAAATGTGCTTTAATCTGCTGATGTGTGCTCATAATAAAGGAGGTAAAGCTATTCTGAAGACGTCATTACGAAATCAAAATTGATATATATATATATATATATATATATATAATCACATACACAAGCCAACCCTACTTCAATATAACACACACACACACATATATATATATATATATATATATATATATGAGGGTTGGGGCAAAAGTCATGGCAACTGGTTTTTTTTCTTGAAGATGCCAGTCCGCTTGGAAAATGTGACATATACAGACGAAAGGACAAGGTGTCAACTACATGTGTGGACAATGAATAGCACTGAAATATCGTAACACACTAATTTATAACGGTATTATATATATATATACAGGGCAATATGGTCTTCACGGTGCAAAAGAATGACAACACAGTACACATTATACCTACCGTGCTACTGTACTGTACAGTAAGGCATTATTTCCAAGGGCTTCCAATAATTCACCGTGATATTCCATCGCATTTTTCCCTGTGAGAACGGCTTTTTTTATGTGAGAACACTGCTCAACATGGGTTATTTCCGGCACACGACACTCACCAACTGACTGATTTCACAGCCTCCGCTGCGGTACTACCAGATATCATAGAGCCATCTGTTTTTTTTGTATACTTTTTATACACACTATGCTTGCATAACTTCCACTCGACACATATACGTCTGTGATCCATTTACATGCATATAAGGAAAAAAATAGTTGCCATGACTTATGCCCAACCCTGGTACATACATACATATAGTATATATATATATATATATATATATATATATATATATATATATAATAATTTAAAAAATTTAATCTTTCATAGCTTTTGATGTATTTATGATCCAGTCCTTCAGGACAATCATGCAATTATTTTAATTAGTTACCCACCTAACAGGGACTTATGGAACTACTTCTATCCACACCCAAAGAATGTGATTTCCCGCTTGGTATGAAAGCGAGACTCTAGAAAACCCGCTCTCTTCTATCATAGTCCTATCACCATGTAGTCGACTGGAGAACGTAGTCGTTTAGTTTTTTTTTTTATGTTTTATGTGTGGGGTTAAAACCCTATACGTTAAATCTGAATAAAGTTTACTTTTTTAAAAAGGACTACCTCGTCGATAACATGAATATGCAACATCAACCCAGTAATCTTCACCACCGGCCACGCCTGTTTTTCGACAGTGTCATTACCACTGCCATGTTTTTATAGGATTACAACAAAGCTATTTTAAAAAGAACCCTACGCCCGACAAATTATGCATCACTCAAATTTTTTATGTATATATATATTTAAATTTTTAAAAGGGAATAATATATTCAAATGACAAATCGGTCAAAAAATAAACTATAACTTTTCCCCAAAATTTTTTTTAAAACTTTTCTATAACCTCACAAAATGTAAAAGCTCTAAATTTTAAAATACACAAATTTTGATATTTTACGTTCGTTTTTATTGATACCCCTATTTAAAATAAAATTTAAACACTTATCTCGGAAAATAAAATAACTAGTTTGTCTTTTTTTAAAAATTAAAGGGCCTTTTTTTTAATTTGTCTAACGTTTTGAATTTTTTACCTATTGCTAATAATACGCGTAACAAAAGTTTATGCATTTTGAATCAAAGAATATTTTTTTTTTAAAAATATTTTGAATTCAGAATATATACTTTTTTTAAGGAATTTTCAAAAAGCATTCTAAAACAAGTATTGTACAAATACCAATCATGTTTTTTAAAACCCATCCCAAACATTTGTTATACATAGTTTGACGTATATGTAAATTAAATTTCATAAATGTAAGTCAACATTTGTAGGAGGAGTTGCATTTTAAAATCACTTCGTAAGTTTTAGGTTTTTTTCTTTAAAAAATTTAATGTCAAGCTTATTGTGAAATTTTGGGCACAAAATCTATTTTACTTACTATAAACACATAGGACGCAACAAAAAAATTTTTTGAAAATCCTTAAATTAAAAATTTTTGCGTAAATCGTACCATGTCCCCTTAACGTTTATAAAATACTTTCTATTCATCCATTCAAGTTCAAATACGTTTTTTTTAAAACTTGTCATAAATGACACTTGAAGTTAATATATAATTTTTTAAAAATATTAATTCATTAATTAAATTCAAAAATGAATTGTCACAAAAATAATAGTCCAACAGCATATATAGAAAGGACAATCATACGCTGTGTCCCTGTAGAGCAATGGATAGCACGTTGGACTCAGATGGCCTATTTCCTGAGAATGTGATTTCTTCTTTACTATACTATTTTATTAGCATAATTAAATTTAATTAATGAATTCATGTTTCCACACCACAGGTCCGAGGTTCAAACCCCGGTCTGGGCAAGGTTGACTCAGCCTTTCGTCCCTTCAATGGGTGATAAAAAAGGGGCCAAACTTGCTTGGGAATTTCACGGGCGCGTTAGAATGACCACCTGAACGGAAAATCTGGTCATACCCAGGGGCCCGGTGCGTAGTTTAGGCACAGTAAGTTTTCCCTCGGGGCTGCCCTATTTTTTTTTAAATT
The DNA here is from genome assembly GCA_019973955.1 of Trichonephila inaurata madagascariensis. NCBI lineage: Eukaryota > Metazoa > Arthropoda > Arachnida > Araneae > Nephilidae > Trichonephila > Trichonephila inaurata. The sequence continues at coordinate 9,886 of BMAV01028173.1, forward strand.
AAAATTAAGAAAATAACAAATAAAAAAAAAAGTCCAAAAACAAAGAAAAAAAAAGAAAATTTCAAGGAAAAAACTCTTTCTATTTTGTCCTTAATAGTGTGATTCAGTTATATGAATACGCATATTTTAATAAATTGTAAATATTTTATAAAAAAAAATAAAATTTTCATATTTTTTCCCAAGTAGAAATTTACTTAATTTTTTTTTTTTTACTTTTTCATTTATTTCTCCTTCTTTGACAGGGACGTCTTAAGACTTCTTGAGGCCCTGGGCCCCTACACAAATGTAGGCTCCACCTGTGACCCTTAAAAGTTGACATTGCATAGCATACATGATCAAATACTCGTACAAATAATGACCCGAGGTTGGTGAAAGGGGAAGAGAGGTGGGAGATCTTTGACCACTTCCCTGGTGTTCTCTTTCAAAATTGGAGTGAAACCGAGTCAAACCGTACTGTCACCTGTATGGTGCTCAAAGCTACCGATAACGACAGGCGCCCAACTAGCCTCTTGCCACGATGAATTTTGTGGGTCTTGATCTGATGTTATTGTCGGTCAGGTGGCAAAAGTAACAACAACAGCCACATAACCAGAAACAAATAAATATGCATGACTTAGAATCGCACAAACCCACTCGACCGACCTCCGCCTTATGACTGAATGAGTATTGATGGTATATAGTAGTAGGCCTAGGCCTATACATGGACCACGGTCATCACATATAACCACATGACATATCCGGAATTTCAAATTTTTCGGAAATACAATCGAAAAAAAATATTTGACTGTTGCATTTATTTGAATCATAATCCTATTAAGACTGAGTTGAGAACGAGACGAGGCCCACATTGTGACCAAGACCATGGGCCCCGGGCTCGTTTGCCTTAAAAACTTTCCTGTTTTTTGAGGTAAAAGGTTTTTGTGTTCAGAGAAATTTAAAATGGAGAAAAAAATTTCTTATCGTTATTCATTCTATTTCATTCATTATAAGGATTAAAATATCAAATTTCCATGTATAAAGATAAGCTATACTAAATCATTATTGTTTTGAAATTATCAAATATTAATCATATGGTAATTTAATAAAATTTTCTTTATTTAACTAAAAAGACATGGTAAAATTTATATAAATTTATTTCTCTTATTGGTTTTCAAAATCTCTTCAGTTATCCCTTATATGAATGTATTATGAAAACACAGTTTTTGTTAAAAAATCCACAAAGGGTTGGTTAAAGAAAAGTTTAAAAATCCATGAAGTTATTTTAAAATGCTACAACTATTTCAATAATTGATGTACACACAGGAAAATTGATTTACAAATATTTGGAAATATGCACAACAGTTAGTATGGATTTCCTGATAACATGATTGATATTCTTAAAGCACCTTTAGAAAGATCCTTACAAAATGTATAAATTCTAAATTACACAAATGTTTAAAAAATAAGCATTATTTTTATTCAAAAATACAAAACCAAATTTTACTATTTATTTGAAATAGTTAGAAAAAATATCAACATTTACACAATAAAAAGAAAAATTTTAGATTTTGAAAAGGTAAACTATTATTTTCAATTCCTACATTACCCCACACTCTTAATTTTTTTTTATTTATTTATTTGGTGAATTTTCAACTTAAAAAATACATTTAAAGCCTCAATTGGCTGAAATTTTAAAACGGATTATTTTGGAATGACAATACAATAATTTAATTATAATTAATAAAAAAATAATTGATTAAAACTAATCTTTTAAAAAAATTAAAATACACCCAGTTGGATCATTTTTGGGACTAGAACCTTTTTTGGACTTGTGGTCAAAAATTGAAAAGGTTTTTTTCCTTTTAAAACATTCAGTTGAACCGAAATTTTATTTACAGGGTGTTTTTGGAGACAATAGATACTTTAATGTAATAAAAAATTAATTTTCCACGAAGTTGGATTCTGTCTATGTATATAATTAAAAACAAATGCAAATTTTAAAAAATTAAAATAAAAATTTTTTTTGTTGATCAAGTAGAAAATTTACTTAATTTTTTTTTAAAATTACTTGTTCCTTTTTGGGGTTTTAACATTTAAAGCTCTTTTTTCCTTTGGTTGAATAAAAAATGATTATAAAAGTTATCGTAATTCTAGACTTTTTTAACTTAGGGATTTCAAATTTTTAACGGTTATAGAGAAAAATAATTAAGGCTAATAAAATTCCATTTTATCTTTTTAATCGATTTTCAAATTGAATTGTACTGTGCCCCCTTAAAATGAAAAAAAAACATTTAAACGAGTAAATAATTCATAAATTATATTTATTTAAGATTAAAAAAAAAATTAATATTTTATTTAAAATATTCTGTATCAAATAAGTGTTATTCATTTTGTTTCATTTAAAAAAAAACTTTTCCAGTCTTACATTGCTGCTTTTAAATTGGAAAAACTGTTTAATTGCTAGAGTTTTTAACACTAAATTCTTTGATATCTAAATCCTATTTGTAACTAATCCAGTGTACTTCTGAATTATCTTTATCCTTTTTGAAAATTCTTTTCAAAAAGGATTGAAAAAGTCGCAACATGTACATACTTTTCCCAAATATAAATTTTTTTTCCTTACTTAACGAATAATTCTTTTTTGTTTAGGTCTTAGGAAGATAAACTTTGTTTTTCACGGTTGTTCAATTTAATTACCACGTCCGAAAAACAGATCACTTCTTTTTTTTTTCAGTATCTTGTTTCTCACTTTCCTCGTGCGATCAAATCCGAGGAATGAGAATTGTGCGGAGTTTTTAAGCTTAAAATGTGCTCATTTTTTTTTTGTTCTTGGTTCAAGATATTTAATTTGAACTCGTAAAAAATATGGTTTATAAAAATTTTCATTTTGAAGAATATATTTTTAAAAATTAATAATAAAATTTTAAAATTATTACTTTTTTTGCTTTATTTACTAAGTTTCTGTTACCTTTGTATTTCTTTTTAAAGCTTTAAAATGAAATAGAAGCACTACTTCATTATTAGATAATTTCATAAATAATTCAAAATTTTTTGTGTTTTTTTTAAAGTAATTATTGTGTAAGCATTTTTAGGTTTACGATTTTTGTTGTTGTTCATCAAAATACTTACAATGATTAAAATAAATTTGTTGACCCTTTTTCAAAAACAATTATTAGAGAAAAAACTTATAGAAAAATAATAAACTCTAATAATAAGAAACTATCATGCTTTGTCTGAATTTAATGTCGAAATGTGTCTACATAAATCTTTTATAGAACAAAGCGCATTTCCACAGGAAGCTACAAGAAAATTTATTCCTTTCAGAGTTTACACGCATGCAACAGAAATAAAAAGAAGCAAACCGTGAGAGACAAATAAGCAAAGCAAATAATTTCAGTAATTCCAAAAATGTCATTATTATTTCAATATTGTGCTTCAAAATCTATTTAGTAAGTAAAATTATAGTGACAAAAGTTGTTTGATAACTATAGACTTACGGAGTTTATTGTAATTGTTCTATATTTGCTTTTTCGATTATATAAAATTCCATTAATTACTTATTTTACTAAACAATTTTGAACGTTATTTGCATAATTTAGAAATAAATAGCAGATCAGTGTGTTAATGATGCATTTCAAATTATAAAATTTACATGTAAATACAAAAAGAAATAAAGAAAAGAAAAGAAATTATCGAGAGAGAGAAAATGAAAAATTATTTTACTGACTGCGTGATAATTATTGTAAGACCTTAATTCAAATACAGAGAATGACCATGAAGGATTGATTGAAAATGAGACTGTACGAAAATCATTTCAAAACTTATAGTTGCAGATAAAAAAAATACATAGGTGCCCATCCGGTATAGTGGTTAGCGACGCTGGCTGCTGTGCCGTTGGGACTGGGTTCGAGTCCCGGATAAGACATGGATGTTTGTAAATGAATAGTGCCTTCGCGGCATGGGAGTACTCTAAATAGCTGTCGAGTCACGAGTTCTCTCATGAGGTTTTCGGAAGGGGAAGAGAGGTGGGTAGCCCCTGACTACCCCCAGGGTGATCTCCTTCTAAATTGGGATGAAACCGAGCTAAATCGTTCTGTCACCTGTATGGTGCTCAAAGCTGCGACAAGCGTCACTTAGCCCTTTTCGATGATGAATTTCAGGCCTTGATCTGGCCTTTGTCGATGTGTAACAACAACAAGAACTATATAGACTGTAAAAGGAAACACTGGGAACTGTAGAAAATAATATGCATACAAGAGGAAATGTGGAAAAGAAAAAGTTCGTAAATCACCTAAAAAAAACGAATAAAAGTTTCCTTGAGTAAATGAAGTAAGAGACTCAGTTACATTCCAAACCATACAGTGTCATATTGCTAAAGCTAGTTTTTGTAGGAAAAGTTAAAAATCCTTTCAAGTATTTATGACATTTATTGAACAGTTGTGTATAAATTGTAGAGTGATCGATGTAGTCCAGTTACCATGGTTTCAAACTATATCCGTAATGTGATATATGTGTGATTGTTATTTCTTGGAGCAAGTAATCGAAACTTTGCTTCTGAAAATATGTCTTCAATTCTTGAATATTTCTTAAATTTACTGTTATATCGATAAATCAAACTGAAACTCAGTTGCCCAACAGCCCATGAGGGCCAAGGCCTACTTAGCCCATCTCAGTACGTGTGACCATTGGACCCTAAGGTGCATGAGCAGATGTCCCGATCAGATGGTCAGTCTGAAGCGAAACCCATAGTGTTTAGTCCTCAAACAAGCTTGGTACTCCTTAATCGACTCACTGAAGGGATGAAAGACTGAGTCGAACTTGCCCAGCCCGAAGACAGAGCCAGGACATGTAGTGTGGAGGCGCGATACGCTACCACTCGGCCTCATTATATAGATAAATTATACACAAATACTAATTATAAAAAATACTTTTGTAATAATTTTCACACTTTTGTTGTTGTGTTGTGTCCAATTCTTCAGGATCTAGCGGCAGCTAGATCAGATTCATGAGGCCATTGACCCTAGCAAAGTCCAGCCCCAGAAGTGGACTCGCATGGACGTTTCCCAAAGCTAACCCCAAACATCTAAGGGAGCCAAGTCAGTTTTCTGCCCATGAATGCTCCGGGTACTTGGTACCTTTAGAAGCTGCTCTTTCCCTTCTCCATGAGATAATGGTTCACACTTTTAAAGCAGATAAATGAAAAAAGGAAACTATTAACACATACTTTTTTTTGGGCCCCCGCACAAATCCCTACATTTAAAGTTAATGGAAATCTAATACTGGGTGAGTACAAATGATGGACTAGAGATTTTTAAAAAAATCATATTTTAAAAACTATTGCATACATTACAATAAGTGATACATGAATGCAAAGAGAAATATACTCACCAATGATCAACAGTAAATTAAAGATTACTGTGATTGAATTCCAAAGATGGCAACAATGACAGAGAACAGTTTTTGCATACTAGAGTATGTACAGATTTTTTCAGTTACTTCGGTGTAACGTACATATAGAAATCATTACGGAAAAGAAGCACAAACTAACCAGAGCATTCTGTAATAGCATCGTCAATTTAAGAAAACGGGTTACTTTTCTAAAAAAAAGGAGTGGCAGACCAAATGTCTCGGAAGAAGCAGTGGAGAGGGTGAGATGCAGTTTTGTTCGAAGTCCCCAGAGGTTTGTCTTCAAGAGCTGCCAAATGCAAACTAGGAACGCCTCAGAAGACGGTATGAAAAATGTTACGAAAAAAATTAAATTTCAAGCCGTATCATATTTACAATTGACACACCAAATAACAGATGACGACAAATAAGAATTTGTGCTACATTACGAAGTATTAATAGTGTGAAGGTGCAAAATGTATGGAACAAATTGGATTATAGATTGGAGGTAGGGCGTGTAACAGAAGGGTCACACATAAAAAATTTATAAAAGGAAAAAACTTGGTATACTTCTCTTTTATTCATGTATCACTTATTGTAATATGGAAAGTAGTTTTTCGATAATGTGATTTATTTTTTATTTTTTTGAAAAAGAAGGATCTGTCATTTGTACGCATTCTGTATATTATTGTACAGGCGAGAGAACTTCCTTTTTTGAACATGTTACAGTGGTGTTCGTAGGAAAGGGATGGATGTAGGGAAAGGGTGGCTGAAAGGGGTGGAGTGGGATATTTGTGTTTCTACCCATCTCAGTCTCACAGATGTTGTGATCGAGGCAGCAGGGCGCTTTAGCCGTGGAGACGTATTTCTCGAACAGTTGGTTGGTGGTTGCTGTGCCACGTGCCTTTCGTCGTCACTTCGATATTCCTACACGAAGTCGCCTTCCTCCTGATCAGAAATGTGTTTTAATGTGGATGGATGCCTCCCGAAGGACAAGGAATGTCTTCTAAGAAAGAACTTCTGAAGAACTTTAGGACATCTGAAAATGTGGAACGAGTTCGTGTGTCAATTCAGACCTGTGTGTGACAATGATCCAACACCTGCATCCGCCTCCAAGAAAGGGGATATTGATAACTTTAAAAAAAAAAGGGGGCCCCCCCATAATTTCCTTTTTCCATGGTTTTTAAGAGCAGTTTTCCCCGAATTACGGTCTCCTGTAGGGATTTAAAAACCCACAGCTTCCCCCGATTTACCCCTCCGATTCCCCCCGGGCTTTTTTCAAGTCCCTGGTTTACAAAGATCGCCCCGAGACCCTGGAAGACCTACTGAATAAAATCCGAGCCGAAATTCACAATATCCCAGTTGATATGCTTGAAAAGGTACCCCCAAAGTTTTCAAAACGATTGCACGGTAATAACGAAAGGTGACATTTAAAACTTTTAAATTCAAAAATTTAAAAGTCGTTTGGGTAGGCGGAAAAACAAAAAAAACGGGAAACATGTGTGTGTTTTTTTTATTTTCAAAACAGGAAGTTCCACGCACCAAAGTTATTTCCAAAAAAAGCACCCAGCTTTTTTTTTTCTAAATTTTTTGATTTGTTCGGTATTTTTAAAAACGCATAAAAAGGTATTTTATGATATTTATGCACTTAGATTAGAATAAGCATTTGTTTTAAGGATTTTTTTGACAAAAAATTTTTTAAATCAATATTTCGGCAAAAATTAAATTAGAAAACCTTTTTTCGAAAACTTTTTTTTAAAAATTTTTTCCTTAACCAATTTCCAAAGGAACATGATTTTTTTAAAAAAATTTCTTTTTTCAGAGTTACAACCCATTGAAATATTTTCGGCGTTTTTCTAAACTTTTCCCCTGTTGTGTAAAACATGGATGATTTAAGTTATATTTTTAAAAAATTTAGTTACTCCTGTACAGAGGTCTGAGAATACAAAAATATTACATAACAAAAGAAATTTTCCAAAAGGAGAATTTTTTGAAAAGGGTCAATCTATTTTAAATTTTTTGTCAAAAATTGTTTCCAAAATTTTTATTGAATTTTTAAAAAAATTTTTATACATTTTCTAATCTAAATGACACTAAATATGATAAATATTATCCATTATACGCTTTTGCAAAACAACGGTTCCGAACGTAGTCGTATACCATAATATTTAACATCCTTACAATTAATGGAGAAGACAATAACTATTTCAACCCGTCAAAAATTGTTTAAATTTTCAATTTAAGTAAATTCAAACCTTAATTGAGAAACCACAACACTTTAGGTACAGCTAAAAAAAATAAAATAAATAAACGCAGCGTGCAACAAAAGCATATTGAACCTTAAAAAATTTTTAAAAAAAATTTACCTAAGTCTTTTCTTATCAAGTACAGTAAAAGAAAAATATCTCATATTGTATAGAAATAATTCAATTAATTTTTTTTGAACTATTTCTGAAAGCAATTTCATGCATAATTATCTAGAAAAAGTTTACTGATTTTCCCCATTTTTGATAAATTAATTTGGGGGAAAATAAAAAGTATGTATTTGAAAGGTGGAAATCAATAGGAAGGAGTGAAAAAATTGTTTTATGAAGTGACAAAATTAGTAGAAAACTCAGAAAAGTATGCTTAGTTAAACATAATCAGGAACTAATCTTTTCCCCAAAAATTAATAATTTCATAATAACTTATTCTGTTATTAAAGTTTTAAAAAATTGTGAAGACGTGGAGATAACTCGCATAAACCGGTGCGCATTTTAACAAATCACAGTGAATAGGAACTATCATTAACTTAAAATAGTATGTGAATAAATACTGAAGTAAATGTATTTTGAAATCTTATTTTTGATAATTCATTTATTCAGGTAAGCAAAAATTTCCCTTTCCTTTTTTAAAAGCATAAATACAAATTTCGGTTTTCCCGTCATATTGATCACGTTATATTTTTCTTGAAGCTTTTTATGACTTTTCGTTATTGTTACTAGAAATATTTCCCTCCTATAATACTCGGTCCAATATTCAATCCTGATTTTCCTCGCACCCTCTTTTCAATACAATGCGACTTTAACCCTTTAAACCCCGGCGTGATAAACGTCTGTCAGCCAGTATTAATTGCCTGACTCCATATATGTTCCTTTTCCGAAATAAGATATTTTCTGAGCATAGCTATCCATAAAGTTATTCTGAAAGATTTGGAACGCAATAAAATAACCTTGACAGAGTTTGCAAAGGATTAACTTATTTTAGAGGATTTGCTTGTTTATTCCTTTTCTCCCCCTCCTTTCAATGTACCACGTACATGCGCCTAAGCGAAAAACAGTGGCCTTGGGGAGCGAATCTCATAACTTTTAGTCGGCAGTTAAGGGAATAATTATAAACCGAACGAAGTAGCAAAATAAGTGTTAATCATGTATAAAATTTTATATATGACAAGAACATAGATCCTTCGTAATTATTAACCTTGTGTTCTTAACTTATATTGTTAAATTAATTATATAATACATTTGTAAGTGTATTATATCAGTGTGAATGTCTATTTTATTTTTTTATTATGCCAGAATGTATTTTGATTGCTTACTTTCAGTAAATTAACATTTTTTTAAATAGCCTTTTGATTTCGACTTTTTGTTCCCTTTGGGGCCCCCTTAGGAGGGCGAATTTACAGTTTGAGAAACGTTTTAAAACGGTAAAAGACATTATCTGAGCGATGCCTTTCAAAATGAATCCTATAATAAAATAACCCCTTTTCCCCAAAAAAAGATTAAGGTGACTGTCTATTTTCGGACCCAATTTTTTTATAAAAATAAATTTTTGAAACAAATTGAGTGTTTTTAGGAATAAAAATAATAAACAATATGTAAATACATAAAATTTTTTAAATAAATATTGTGCTTTTAGAAAATTGTGATTTCGAAATTTTTTCCAATTTTTTCTAAAACGGGGAACACGTATAAAATTTCAAATACAAATAAAAATTTTCTTTAAAAACATACATGTTAGATGCCTCAATATGAACCAAAATCTAAGAGAAATATTAAAATACAAAAATATTATAGACAATTATACATGATAATATGAAAATTTTTATATATATATATATATATATATATATTTAGTTTTTTTTTTTATAAAAACTACCCTAAATGAAAAAAAAATATTTAACCTACAACAAAACTTATGGTTCTCTTCATGAAAAATAGTATAATAAACATTCCCACAAAATTTCAAAACATTATCTGGCTTGGTTCTTAAGATATCATGTATCTGGTAAAGTGTTTCTTTCGAAAACATAATTTTGAGAAAAACTCATTTAAAGTTTTATCTTACTGCCCTTTTGCATAGAGTGATGTTTTTTAAAATCACTATGAATTTATTTCTATTTCGTGAAAAAGAAAAAGAAAAATTTTTTGGAAAGGAAAATGTTTAAACTATAAGATTTTGAAATAAAAAAAAATGTCTTATGTAGACGTAAAACGACATTTTCAAGGTAGGTAGTCACCTTAATATACAATAGGTATTAAATACAAAATAAAACACAAATAAAATGCAACGATTGAAAGTTCTTATGTTTTTATATGGTAGATGGAACAATCGCGATATACTAACATTATGAATCATAATTTTCTCTTTTTGTTCCAGAAATTTAAATTGAAAACTAATATAAATCCCACTTAAAATCAATATTAGGCAAGATGGCAGTATAAATGCGATAATGAAAAAAATTGCAATATAATGCGAAAATGTTTAATGAATTGCAACCCAATTGTAAAAGCTCCGACGCTCCGTTTTATAATATCTTACAAAAACAAAAATGATATTTAAATCTCTTATTTCCCAATTTTTGAGAGAGAGAATTTTTATATTAATTAATTTTAAAATTCCCAGAAAATACAAAAAACTTATCAAATAATACTATTGTGACATCTCATTAGTTTAAATGGGTTTGAAAAAGTTGAAATCCTAACTAAAAATGAAAGAACGCAATTACTAAATTCTCCTTTTCAGCAACATAATTAATTTTCTTATCATTTCTCAAAACACTTTTTGCATTTCCGTATAAATGTGGTACATAATCTTTCCTTTTTAAGTTATCATTTATATAGTTCGTGATTTTAGGCCTTCATTTTGTTTAATTTTCTTTCTTAGTGATATATTTAGTTTAAGAGGAAAAAACATTGAAAATATTTAATGAACTATGGTAAATACATTTGTATTATTATCATTAATATAAGCAAATTAAAATACATAAAATATTTCTCCATTATATTGTTGATGCAGTATCAATTATGCACACACATGGTAAGTAATATAGATTCAAAAATATACATTTTAAGTTTTTTTAGCTAATTATGTTATGCAGTCGACTCTCGCTAATTCAAACCTTCGATAATACGAACCTCTCGCCAGTGGCATAAAGGTGAGTATTAGCCCCTATCTCCCCCCGCAAAGTCAGGTTTAGGGCCCCAAGCCAAATCTTAGTAAAGACACGTACTTGGCACGAGTCGGCTTTTGGGCCCCCTAGAACCCTGTTCCCCTCTTCCCCCCGCAATGCGGGAGTTGCGGAGGTGTACATTACGTCACTGTCTGTCACTAATTCGAAATACATGCTCAGTCTCTAGAAATACTTTGATATTTCGAACTAAAACAATACTTTTTAGTTCATTATTTCGAAGGAAAATCTGTGGCTAAAAAGACTACAACATGCGATAATTCGTAGTTATTTTATAAACTCTCAACAATTCGAACACTCACTATCATGTACAGTCCTGTAGAAAACAGGTTGAATTTACAAGTATTGTGTTGTATTCTCTTTACGTGTCTCTCCTGTAACGTAGCCCCTTTGATGACTAACGGTCTGCTACCCCTTAGTGCTTTCCGGTTCCTCAGGCGAAAAGACACTTTTACTGCTTTCCTTTTTCAAATGGACACTAGACCGACCGCATCTTTTGTCAGCCGTTCTGTATAATATTTATACTGTATAATATTTATACTGTATATTATTTATACTTTATAAATATAGTAGTTATACTCTATATGTTTATACTGTATAATATTTATACTGTATAATATTTATACTGTATAATATTTATACTGTATAATATTTATATTGTATAATATTTCTATTGTACAATATTTATGCTGTATAATATTCATACTGTATAATATCTATATTGTACAATGTTTACTTTTTAAAAAACTTTAAAATAATTTTATGCATATGTACAATTGTTGTTTTATTACATAGTTTCAAATTTATATATGTTAGAAAAAAATTTCTTTTCGTGCAGCTTGGGAGTTTTTTCTACCCTTTTGACAGTTCGAAGTTTTTCATTGGTCACTCCAACATCGAATTATCGAGAGTCAACTTTATATATTTTTAAATGACACTAAAATCTGAAATTACATAATTAATTTCCAAAATCATTTATTTAAATTTTTCATATTACTTTAGAATTACAATAAAGGCAAAATATTAGCTCTTGTAAAGATTTTGCTTACAACGCCCTTTTGATTGGTAAAAATAGAGCGTTGCTTTGGATGATGAAACTACTCTTTACTTCGTGCAGGAAAAGTTTGAAATGTATAAATGAGGTGAACAAGATATCTGTGCTTCAGAATCTTAGAAAACAAGATTCTCTATTCCATGAATATTTGTAAATAGTGTTGCATGTTTTAAGAAATAATAATAATAAACGGTGAATCCAATGAATGATAGTCACGTTTTCAAATAATAATGATATAAGATTGTAACGCGCTTTTTGGAAACTCTTGTTCCAAAATTGACGAGAAGCTCATTTTAATATGAATAAGGAAAAAGCAACTTTTAAACATTTTCGAGGTTTATTTACTATAAGGCTTAAATTGCTTCTGAACTACTTCATTAAATATAAATATAAAAAAAAACTTCTCTGCATTTTAAAATCTTTTCAACTCCATTAAAAAAAACCTACATTGTTTACTACTGCATAAAAAGTACATTAATTTTTAATATACCCAAATATACAGCTTAAACGAACTTTCATTCAAAACTTACAAAAAGTCTTATATCTAACGAATTCCTCATAGAATAAATGTCATTCTTTTAATCTGTTTTATCATTATTTTTTATTCTAACTGAATAAAAAATAATTATAAAACAGGAAAAAGACAGGGTATAAAAAGAGTTGTATCATGAAATACTGAAGAGTAAGTTTTACAGTATTACCACAATCAGATACCTAAAGAGTTATTGTTCTAGAACGCTTAACTAAATTTTTAAACCGAATAAATTTGGAAGGGAGGTTACCTTCATTTCTCAAGGGAACTAGGCTTTCAACAAAATTGCAAAGAGCTACATTTTCTCTTCTTAATCTACGGAAAATTCTCTGAGGAAAGCATGTTTGCTACCAAGTAAAAGTTTAAGAGAACAGGAAACTCACTTAAGTTTCTCTTTTGAGATTTAACAAGATGGATATTCTATTGACTCACTGAAAGTTTAATAAGAATGCCATTTGTATTGTAACCGAGACTGTAGGAAACAAATAAGTGTAAAAGGTGTCGTGTGTTATAACTAAATGATATTTTAAACAGGTTTATCTAACAATAAGTATATACATTATTGGCTTTCTATTTTGCTAGAGGTATGACGACTTAATTCACTGGTACTTTTAACACCAGTAAATTGTAGGAGGAACTTTGAAAAATAAAGTTCCCAAACTTAAATTTTTGCAAAAAAAAAAAAAAATTTCAATCGAAAAAAGCTTTAATGAAAATGTCATTCATTCTCTTTAAAATGTGTTACTTCATTATTTTTTCAACACGGAAATTTATATTTGATATTAAATTATCAGTGAACTAATACTGACATGATAAACAATTTATAGATATTTATAAACAAAATAGAACCTTATAAAAGCAGTTGTAGTACTTAAATAGTGCTTCAGGAAATTTGCATAAATAAAATATTTGAATTGTTTTGAGTTTTGTTGAATTAAACCAGTTTACAGTAATGTTATTTCATTTATCAAGAAATTTATTTTTAATTCAAAGAAGGCAATCAGAAAATCAAATAATATTATTTTAACAAGGACGTCATTTATTTTTCAAATTTTTTGGTCCGTTAACTAAAATTAATTTAAGAAAGTATTTTTAAGCAACTGATTATTTTTTAAAAAAAAAAACTTTTTGAAGTGAAATAATAACAATGGTTTTTTTTAAAGGGAATGTTATCAAAGAAAAAGGCCAAGGAAAAAAAATCATCAAATAAATCACTTTTTAAACATATTTCCTATGATAAAAGTAAAAAAAAATATTATTAAAATGTATATTCGTTTGTTCAGATGATCGAAATTAATCATAAAAAACTAAAGAAGGAAATACCTTTGTTCTTTTTCATATAAAAAAGGTAAAAGAACAAGAAATTAAAAGTTATTTGCTTAATATAAGATAAGGTCATTAAGATTTTAACAACTTTCGAGAGAATAAAATAAAATAAAAATTCTGCATCATAAAATAAGTAAGAAAATAATTCATCAAAAATATTAAGTCAGAAACGATATTTATTATATTTCAATGTTTTTGTAATAACGTGTTTCAATATGAAACTTTAAATCTAATATTTTTGAATTTATTATCTACAGTAGCCTTTGGTTTCGAAAACGTTTCATTCTATAAAATAGTTAAGATAACAATAGCCAAACAACTTAATATGTACTCGTCAGTTCTAGTATTAATATTACTCATGACTAAGTTAAACAAAATTATGTAAAAACTGATCACAAGGAAATACTTGAAAGTGATAAATACTTGTATTTTTCTTCCATTGTTTTCAAAAAATGTTTAAAATGTAGTACACATAATCATTAAATTATTGCTTTAATTTCAACTTCAACTTATATGACTTATTCTTTAGTTAAAAGAAATTAACTTCTTATCAAAAGAGTTGATGACAACTTCTAGATTAGCAACACTCTTCTTTTATTAAATACAAATTTAACAGGTTTTTTGCATTATACACAACACATATGCAGACCTATGCAGGAAATGTTTTGAACAATATTCAATATACAAGCTTCAAAATGTTCTTTTATAGATTATTTCCCATACATTATAATAGATTTAAAAAATTACCTTTGCATCGTGTCTTCTTTCTAAAGTAACTATCAGAGTATGTTCCAAATAAGATATATCATCAAATTGAATTTTAAAAAATGTAAAGTGTATGCAACAAACTTTCTTTGAATCAAACCTTTATTTCAAGAGAATTTTCTTAAATTATTTTATATGCATTTTTATTTCATTATTAAAAACTTCGTTTTGTACGCATTCCAATCTTCTCTTTCGCTTTATTAAATGAATCAGAAAATATTAGCCTCCAATTTAGAATTTAAAATCTTTTAATCACTTTTTCCAATATTACCGCAGGAAATAATTTTCCTTTTATATTGTAATCATTTTTCTCTTCCGAATAAATAAACTATTTTTCATTTTTTCATTTACGCCATTTCACAATTTATTCATTAAATTTATTATGGTGTTTTTTTATTATTCTAAAAAAATGGGAAAATTTGGAGCAATTATTCATTTCTTTCTTGAAGTTAATCTTATTCGATACTTCAAGGATGGTTTTCTCCCCCCCCCTTTAAATCTTTTACATGAAAAATTAATTTCTTTAACAATTATGAATTATCTAAATAATTTTGAAACATCAGCAGATTTTTTTAAAGTTTGAAATCTAAGGAAAAATAAATTAAATGCTTAAGCAAATTACTAGTACATGGTTTTAAAAGATATGTTTTAAGACTGCAAATGGGAAGGGGAGAAAAATAAAATATTTTTATTAATTGCGGAATTACTAAATAAATTCTAAATCTCACATAATTTATTTAAATTAATAAAATCGTTTAGCAAATAAAAATGTTTTAAATACTTTAATGTGATTGTTTATTCACAAAAAGACAATATATTGTAAATGTATGATAGTGTTACGAATTTTGTGTAAACAGAGTAAATAATTTGTATTTGAGTGTTTAATGCATTTATATTACTCTATGTTATATTTATTTCATGTTAAAATTGTGCTACATACAAAAAATGCCGTCCTCCCCTTATAATGGCGATTCAAGAACTTGGCGAAATCTTGGCGGTAGAGCCAAGTTGAAATCATTTTGGCGACTTTGGGAGCCAAGGGGGACTTTCAAGGGGAGTTCGGAACCCTCTAAACCCAAAAAATAGTGGATCTCTCCATGTTCCGTTCAATGACAGAGCTGTTTTAAGGGGTTTTTGTCCCCCCATAAAAGATGCTCGCTGGTACGACGAGGGTCTTGATTAAACCAATGAGTAGTAAGATTGTTTGACGCTTACGGGTGTTCTTGTGAATAAACTTTACTTGCGTGTAATTTTTAAAAACGCTGATTATTGTTTTTGATTGCTGTTGAAGATGTGAAACTTTGGGAAATTTTTTGTGAATATTTGCTGATCCCTGTTTTTAAAAAGGTTGGGTTTTTAATAAAAATTACATCGCTCTTAAAAAACGTTTTTTTCTTTGTGATAGTTTTGCAAAAAATCCCCGAACCCTCGGATCTACGTATTAATATTGTTTGAAATATAAGCTTATGTTCTTTGCATTTTCTTATGAAAAAATTATTTAAGTAAATAGTCAGGTAATATTGCAGAGGAAGATCATTGTTCCTATAAATTTCGATGTATAATTTAATCCAGAATGTATGTTTATTTAAGAGAGTGAGGCACTTTAATCAGAAAAGGGGTTTTTTTTTCTAATAGTCTGTGGTTTGGTGTCTTACCATTGCAGACCTTGTATATTCCCCGGAAGCTGCTATCTTTTTTTTTGTGTGGCACCATATAGGCAGATACCAATCACCGCAGGTTATTTTGACGCCCAGTCTTCTTAGGGGAGGTACCTGTGCTCTGACGATGTGAACCGGTACTAGGATTTAATTTTGCCTATAATACGCAAGCCAAACAGACACTCTAGGAATCTTTACATGCCGTATAATCATACGGCATAGCCACTGTCGACTTTCTGTATCATGAAAGTCCTACCGACTTGGGCCGTGGTCGAACCCTCAACCTTGGGTGCAGAAAGCCATCGACAAGCCAACCACGCCACCCAGCCGGCTAAAAAAAGTTGGAAAAGGTAGTGTAGCATATTTTGAAATAGTTAATTTTTTGTTTCATTAGAAGTGATGGTATGATTCTGAAGACGTATTACCAAATTTTTTGTAAAATTTTTTGTGTTCGTATATTTGGTTTTCCAGGGGCAGGGGTATAGAACATGGTTTTCCCTTTGTAATGTTCCAACGCTTTAGTATGTTTAAAATTTCCCTTTTTGGACCCCGGTTAGTTTTAAAGTTATAATATTTAAAACTAAAAAAAAATTTTTTAAAATTTTTTTTCCCCCAAAACCTTTTTGGGTGAAGTTTTTTTGGAATAAAAAAAGTATTAATCTTATATCCCCTTTATTACCCTTTTTTAAAGAAAAATTTAAAAACGTAGGAAATTCCCCAAAGATATCTTTTTTTAAAAAATTTTTTTAAATTTTTTAAAGTAAGCTTGAATGTTTGATTCATAATCTCAACCCTCACTATATAAAAAAAAATTTTTTAATTAAAAAAGGCCCTGGCAAAAAGGAAGAAAGAAAAATATTTAACGTTTTTATGGATTTTAAAAATTTCCCCGCTTATATGGGGTTTTTATATCCGCTTAAGTTTTTAAATGAAAATTAGCAGCAAGATATTTATTTAACGTGCGTCAACTGATCAAGAAACCAAGCATGAGCACTAGATAAATAAATAAATACATTAATTTGAATTAACTAAAAATCTTTTTATACATGTCGGTGTGTGTGAAAGAGAATTTGTCAATACGATTTTCTGAAATACTATCAGAATCTTCTTTTATTCTCTTCAATAAAATATGCTGAAGAAGACGTAGAATTTAATCTGAGAAAGGATAAAGAAAAATAGAAGGAAAAAAATTAGTTTACAAAGCTCAAAATAATTTTTTTTTGTATCTCGTTGAAGAAAGAAGGGAATTCTCTTTCTATTTGAATAATTGATTCCTTTCCCTCAACCATAAACACGAATTCTTAGGTATGCTAAGTTGAACCCGACTTTTTTATTGATTTTTTCCCCAAATTCTATTTGGGAAAAAAAATAGGGAGAATTCTTAAATAGTCTTCATCTCCCGAGCTCAAGAAAGAGGAAACATTTTTAAAAATAGAAAATATTAGGAAAGCATATGTCCACACGCAAAATATCATTTTTTATCATCTAAGAAAAAGCTTTATCTAATATTTATTCATTAAAAAATCGGTAGGGATTCAAAATTTATGTGTCTTAGTTGCCTGGTAAGTAGCATTATGAAAAAGGTTTTTTTATTGTTGTCGAAGATTCTTAAAAATGACATTTGCATCAATAATTGCTCCAGAAAGGTTTTTTAAATCTATGGTTTAATAAACAATTCATGTAGCGACATTGCGTAGCAATAAATTTTTAAATTTCTCAAGCAAACTACCCATTCATGCAAATAAAATGAAATTGTACGTAAGTAAAATTTAATGAATGGTTTTGTTTGGGTTCGGAAAATTAATTTTGCATTCAAACTGTAAGACCATATCCCTCTGAGTTATGACCGAATTTAAAATAAAATCTTTAGCAACATTTTCATCAAAATTCCACATAATGTTAAATTGATGTTCAGAGATGTATGGCTTTAAATTCTAATATTCCATTTGATCGTTTTAAACAAAAAATTGGAAATTTTACTTTAAAGGGATTACTTTTTACAGAATTCTGACATATTTTCAGATGTAAAAAAAATCGATATTAATAAAGCAAAAATTTATAAAAATATATAATCCGTGTTTTTGAGTTTTTTAAAATCATTTTAACCCAAAACCCCAAAGTTTTAAATAAATTTTAACCCAAAAAATAAATATATATAG
Organism: Trichonephila inaurata madagascariensis; assembly: GCA_019973955.1. Taxonomy (NCBI): domain Eukaryota; kingdom Metazoa; phylum Arthropoda; class Arachnida; order Araneae; family Nephilidae; genus Trichonephila; species Trichonephila inaurata. Next base: position 28,193 of record BMAV01028173.1, read on the forward strand.
TAAAATTCCCCCTGAAATTTAATGAATTTAAATATAATGACGACAGTATAAAAGCAGTTGAAAAAGCAGCCTTATTTTTTTATGAAGAGCACAACTACAGTCTATGTTAAATGAAGTCATATTTTTAATTTTGCAGTTTGATAAGGTATTTATACCGTTCTATCATTTCAAATTTTTCTGGCGACTTTTATTCTGAAGTAGGCAAGAGCTACATTTTCTAATTTAGTATATCCAGAATTTTTTTTGATACATTCGAGAGTACATTTTATTGCCCTTTTAAGGAAAAATAATGAACCTCATATCCTTAATTTTTTTGCTTACTTTTCAAGCTATTACTGGTGAAAGCAAAAATGTTAGAGGAAGTTCTTTAAATATGAAAGAAACATTAAAGAACATTAAAATGTGACAATTTTAAAAAAAGATTACATGGAAATGAAGTATAAAACCCGAATAAAAATGAGCTATTTGACTTAATCCATTCAGCATTACTAAAATTGCTGAATTAGCAAATAGTATTAGAATACTGATTCTTACAATTTTGTGGAGAAGATGGATTATTATTGTTAAAATGATTCATAACAAAAGCAATGAAGTGTTTTTTCCCAAAGATGGTTATCCTGTTTATTATGATATAACATTTTAAAAGAGTTTACTTTTTGGAAATTATTTCATATAAGATGAAAATTTATGCGGCCATTTACCAAAAAACTCTTTTGGGAAACATTTTTTTTATTTACATAGCTAAAATGTTAATATTCTCAAACTTTAATGCAACTCTATTGCTTCCTTTCCATGTCTAAAAATTCGAAGTTTCCGAAAAAACTTTAAAGGCTCTTTTCTCTTTTTAAAGCAAGAAAATACAAATAGTGATGAATACATTTCGTAATATTCTTTTTTTTCACGATATGAGATGTAAATAGTGTGATTAGCAATGAAGGATTTCAAGACAAGGATTATTTTATTTCTGAAAGCCATGCAGTATGGTGTTCTTGATAGTACGATAAGCATATTTCTAGACGCATTTTCTTGGAGTTTCATTGCTTATTTACTATATATCCCTAAGAATAAACAATTTGAAAAAGTATGCAAAAAAGTAAAAGCAAAATTTTAAGGAAAGGCAACATATAACACATTTAAAATCTTTCAAAAAATTATTATAAGAAAAAAATAAATAAAAGGAAAATGTTGAAACAAAGTTTAGAGTAATAATTGTATAAAATATACTAACAAGAAAAATTAAATATTTCACACAATTATATATTTTTTTAACTTTTTTCATTTAACCAAGTATGCACTAAAAACGATACTTAATATTGATTAATCTATTAATAGTTTCCGATACTTTTAATTTTTTGCTCAACAAAATTTCTGATTGAACATTTGACCCAAAAAAGAAATTTACAATAAAAAATTTGACTTGCACGTGGTTGTTCATCTGCTTTTCAGACACAGTTTTAAATATTAAATAACTTTTTATCATTGAGTATCGTTTTGAAGGAAGGCATTCCATGATATATATACTTTTGAACTATATATGTAATTTATTTGTAGTATAAGCAGCAATAAATGGTGTGATTTTTTCTGATACCTGGAATATTAATCGCAAATTATTGCAAAAGAGTAATTTATGTATAAAAGGGTAGTGAATATTCCTATATAAATTAATATGAAATTTTGGATCGAATTAATGCTAATAATAGATCTTGATATCGAATTATAAAATAGGATTGAAAATATTAAATAGAAGTAAAAGATACCTATTTAAGTACCTTAACGAAATAATTAAACAATAATATATTGGTAAGACTACTGGATCCTTTTTAGCCTGCATTGTAAATACAATCATGGTTCATTTCACTTTTGTTTCATCTCCTTAGCTTTAATGTTAAATGTTAGATTACGTTATTATCTTATTAATAATAAGAAATCTTGACATTTTTATGAAGGATTACTGCTTTCATTTCAAATTATTCTTTTAAAAACATTTACTTGCTAGAACTATACCAGTAAATTTAATAGCATAAAATTATCAATGAATTTTATATTTAAATCTATTATAAATACATGCCACTACCTATAAATTTTTATTGTACATAATGCATGATAATGATCAATTCTGATATTTTAAAAAAGCCAATTTGGGATATTCTTTAAAATATATCGATGATTTAAAAGTATAGTGAAATAACTGTTATCGCTTAAATACAATAAGTTATTTCAATAGTCACTGTTTTTTGTCACGGTTTTCGTTGTGAAAAAAACTATTCGAACAAGAACAGTAGTTTTCGAATACAGAATATGCATTATTAACATGTTATTCATAAAAGTTTAAAATTGTGCATAGCAAATTCAAATGTAGTTTTTTTTAAATTCAAGAACCTCATATACCGTGAAAAATTATGTTAACGTTATAACCTTTTTGTACATTACTATTTTTTTAACGAATTAATAAGCAATTATTAAGTTAATGAAAGAGCCGAGCCTTACGTTTTCTGATTTAAAAAGATACTTTTAAGTAATAGAATTATTCGGAAACACTGAAATCCCAACAGAAAAAAGTACTTAGCTTAAATATGTAGATGTAACCGTGAATGATATGTTATTCTATCGGTGTCAATTTAGGGGAACTAAGGAAGGCGATAGAAATAATTTTGAAAATAAAAATTTGGTGTATACATTTTATTTCAAGCAGAAATTTATTTTAAGTAATATTCTTAGGTGTGAGAGAGAAACAATAGTTGTTGTTTTTAGAAAGATATTATTTGATAACTTTTAGTGGAAAGCTTTTTTTTATACAAACTAAGGAAAACTGCATTTTTCCTTTGAAAAATTTGAATTACAAATTTAAGCCTGTTTACCGTATTACATTATCTCAAATGTTGAGGAATTTATTCACGCTACGAAAGAATAAATTGAATTTTATATTTAAGTTTCATGTTTGATTTTTCTTCACTTCAGCATAAATTGAAATGCGACTTGAAATATATGTATATGTATCATTCTTGTAATGGTTATATTTTTGGATATACAAACATAGTATATAGCTTTTGACATAAGCATTTATGAATATTTTCTTTCTACCATTTTTCTTTACGCATTTGAAATAAAATTTATTATTATATTTCCTTGTTTTAGAATGTATTTTATCCAATTCTCCCATTTTTTTTTTTACATTCTAATTTTTTTGCTAATAATGAGAATAAAAATAAATAAAAAATAGCTTTTTAAAAATTTTTATTTTGTTATTGTTAGTTAATTTAATGACCTATATATTGATACTTTTTTTATATTATTTTACCCAATAGTTTGAAGAAACATACTTTCATTATTCTAATAATTTTAAGCAAATCAATTTGTACAACTTATAATCTTAACTTTTATCATAAATATGCATATATTTAAAGATAAAAAAAGACTTACTTTAAGACTAACTTAACTTAAGATTAACTAAAACTAAGAATTATAATCATTATTTTGTTTAAGTGTTCGTTTATTTATTTATTTAATTTATTTATTTCTTAGATGCATAACTCTATTTTTAAATAACACTAGAATATTCAAATATATTTCCTTAACTTGTTTCCTGAATCCTTAAAAAAATCTATACTACAAACTGTAAAGTTTTGGGTGAAAAATTAGTGAAATTCTTATTAATGTCTTCTCAGTAAAGCATTGCGTTTTAATGTTATTCTGCGAATCTAAATTACTCTACAGATAGTCTTTTAATTCTCTCATTTAGTGTATTTGTAGAAGGATCATTGAAGAACAAAAGCAAATGACCCAAGAGATAACGCGAATAAATTCTACGTTTGTTTCCAGAAAAGAAAGTCAAGCAAGTTAAATATTTTGGAGTATTCGCTTTCAAGTTCCTTATTTCAAGTAGATAAAAACGTTTTAAATTTGATGCACAAGTAATTCGTAAGAGTAATGCCAAAACTGAAAAATAGATGACTTGTTTTCGTTACTAGAACAAAACATAAACACTTCTAATTATTCAGCGCTTGGATTTTGTGATTCTTTGTTAAATCATTTATCATCAAGATTTTTTAAAATGATAAATTATTTATCCAGTTTTAAAATTTAAATACTTTTTAAAAGCTCATATTTCTTGTTCATCATCCATTTTGAATTTATGATGTAGTGTTGACCCAAATTTAAATTCTAATTTCTGTCTATGTCTAGACTGTACATCCCTTTTATTGCAATAAATTGTAAGTCAAATAACATGAACTAGTAAAATATCTGAACTCTGCATATTCTCTTTGATTTCTGAAAATAAATCTAAATACTTCTCAAATATTCAAAAATTTACAGAATTACTTTGAAAAGTCTATCGTTGTTAAGATTATAATGGTGAGAAAATTAAGGCAAAATATCTACTGCGTGTTCAAATAAGAAAAAAGCCAAACGTTTAAACAACAACAAGTTTATAAATAGAACCTTAAAAAAATCCACCGTAAAAAAAATACAAGAATACTCTAGAAACATGGCGCTGCGGAGTGCCGTGAAAATGTTGGTACGATCTTTTATAATAGAAAAGATAATAGAAAAGGTGGCGTGTTGCCACAAGTTTAACAAATGCGTTGGAATAATAAAATAGACAACCACCGTGCTGCACCACAGCTTTCCTCCACCAGTCTCCAGAGACGAAAAATAGTTTTCAAACATTAGTACATAAAATTTTGCAATAATTTACATTAGGTTACGGCAGTACTTAAAAATTAGAGCACTTATAAACGAAATCTCACTTTGCAAGAATTATTGCAAATGGTCAAGAGGCTAAACATAACAATTTCTAGTCAATGATTGATTCAGTTGGCCAAAGGAATCAGCTCTTGCGATATAACCAAACTACTATGGAGCTTCAACAGCGGGCACAATGCTCTGTTGACATTGTGCATCTGAAACAATTGAACGCTTCCGTTAACCGAAGTCGAGACTCATCTCATCAAGTAACGTGTTTTGAATCATCTAGGATCCTACCGACGTGTTAATGAGCCCATCTGATGTTTTGCAGCTGATGGCACTCTATTTGGCGAAACATTCAGATCGGTCTCAACTATACAAAGTTTCGCCGCACTGTCCATACGGACTTGCCTGTCGAATGTCACACATGGAGTGCTGGTGTTATTTAAATAGTGCGGACTGTGTGTTCGGCAGGAGTAAATACTCTATGTAGATGTCACTGGTTTGTTATTAGCTTCTAAAATCAAAATGATCGGAAACTGCGTAGTCCGAGGTGGAAGGTAATACATGGAATTATACAACTTGACTTGTCGCGTAAAGAGATTCATGCATGTTAAATCTGTACAGACTTAAAGTCCTCCTGTTGTCTCGTGCAGAGATGGATGCTATCTCAGGTGTTGATCCCGTCACTTAACTGAAGTTCAAAATTACGAGGTCTGTCATTACTGCCAGTTGGACATTTGCACATTGCTATTCCAAGACTTCGAACATTTTAGTGTACGGTAATTAAAATTGTACTTAAACTTATAAGTATTATTCTCTCTTTTGTTACAAATAATATTATTATTCCCAGACATTCATTATTCTTGCAGGGTTGGTTAAAAGTAATTTTTAATAAGTATAAAATACCCAAAAAATATATTTTTTTTCGTTCCCTAAATATTTAATGAAACTATTTTTTCATCGTTATTTTTAACAAATTGGTGAACAAATTTCTTAGAATATTGTATCGTAGGACTTTTTGAAAGCACTAAACACGGAATGGTATTATTTTGGAAAGAAAGAGCTGTAGTTATATGTTAATGATTTAACGCTAGATAATTCATGTAATTGCAGTTTTTCGTGGAACAAAATATTCGAAATAAATTTCTCGGGCTTAACTTCTCAAAATCAATATTCATTAGAGATATAAATTTTATTTATGTGCATTAAAATGGAACGAGTAACAACAGAGCGTAATCTGCATAATTGCATTCTAAAAGTCATGGTTTGTGATATGCGGTAGCTACCTTTTGATATACTAGATTCTGTTCGTCTAGTACACTTACTAATTGATAAATGAAAAAAAATACTAAATTGTATTAAATGTAATCATCAATAATTATTTTGTATTTTTGTTTGAATTGAATTATCACAAATATGTATAGCATTCAATTCAACTGGTATCTTCCAATAAATTTGAGGAATTTCTTCAGGTCTTGCCAAAAATAACCGTGATTTTTAAATCGAAACAATAGTTGAATTAAAACGATAACTGTTAATAAATCTGAACGGTAGACACAATAATAAATAAGCCGATAATTTAATTCCAAAATTACTGAAAAAAGGAATTAATTCATTAAAGTAATTAAAAATCCACTGATGAGGAAATGGATGTCAGGTTTCATTTTTTAGATGACTCTGAAATTCAATTATTAGTGGATTAAAATCGTAATAGATTTCAAGCTTTTTGAATACTGTCCTCTCTACCAACCGAAACAAATGAGTATTAGTAGCTTAAAAAAAGGAAGAGAACTAATTTAAATACCTAAACAAAAACTAATTTAATGATAGTTTTCTGCAATTAATAGTGCTTTCATAAATAATCAGTTTTGTGCTTTAGAAAAAAAAATAACCAAGGAAAAATTTACAATCAGCATATTAAAGTCTGTTTGACGCTTCTAAAGTTCTTCATTCAACTGCAGAAATTTTAAAAAAAAATTAAGTGCATTCAGCTTGAAGTTTTAATTATGAAATTTTTTACAATTACTCGCCTTAATGCACGTGGAGAAAGCATTAACTACATTATGAAATAATTCATTTTCTTTTTTTCATTTCAAACAATATCGCAGTGTAAATTATGTAAAAAAAAAACACAGAACGACTATTCTTTCCTGATTATTTGTAAAACTAGTTTAAATATGCACATACAGTGTGCCCGCTAAAGTCGGTTGTCACCCTAATAATTTATGAATGGCAACAGTTGTAATTAGAAAGGTGGGGTCTAGTTGCAGTAAAATTGCCATGCACTAAAAGAATTTGCGTATAGAGCTACCTGGAGGATAAATTTGGATTTAGCGTTCTTATTTCAAAAAGAGTACGAGAAACACGAAAAAAATCTGTTACAAAGTTGTACAACACATCCTCGATTTAGAAAAAGAAGACCCCTTTCATAAAGTATTGTAAAGAATAGTAGGCGTAAAATGCGTATTTATTTGGCTCGTATCAGTGCACAATGTGATCCCTCAAAAAGCTGCATTTAGACTATCTTGAATGAACTAGAACTCATTCTTATCTCCCGACATCTGTGCAAGCACTAATGTCGGAAATGATCAGAGACTCTATGATTGGATGTAAACTTCATTACGAACCTTTGGAGGTCCAGCTAACATTATATATGGATGAGGCATGCTTTGCATTAATACTTTGTACAATAAACAGACATCTATTTGTGGTAACCCTGCATGTGCCGTCGAAGTTCAACATCATGTTCGCTGGTCGATAAATGTCTGATACGGAATATTCAAAAAAGACTTATGTTTCCGGTATTTTACGAGGATATGCTAATGGGAATCCCGATGCTTGTCATTACTGAAAGACGTGCTGTTATATTTACCGTAAAGTAACATCCGAAATGTATGGTTTCAACACGACGGCTCCTCGCCTCATAAGGTATCACGTGTCACAAATGGCCTGCACGGTCACCTGACCTGAACCCATTGGACTCTTTCTGTGTGGATACATCAAACAAAGAATGGATGCAGCCTCTTCATTAATACTGTAGGAATTTCAAAACCGTATTACGGATGCTTGTATCAGCGTGTCACGTACCATGTTGAGGAAAAAGCATTCCAGAAAAACGTGTCCAGATCCGCATTGTAAAAGACGTGTCCAGATATGTATTGTTGCTGAAAGACACCATTTAGAGCATCGCATATAAATAAGCCTCAGTTCCAGGAAATGCAGCTTTGTTGAATGCGATGTAACACATGCAAGCTTTATGCTTTTCATTTGTTTCATGTTTATGTGCAAGATGCTATTTTGTGATAAAAAGATGATGCTGAACAACTTTGTAAATGATTTTTTTATGTATCTCGTTCCGTTTTTGACATAAGAACACTAACTCCAAATTTATCCCACCAGATGGCCCTGTAAGCAGATTTTTTTTTATATAGAGCATGGCAACTGAACTATACGTAGACCCCACTTTTATGACTATAACGCTTGTCGTTCATTAATTATAGGGGTGACAACGGTTTTTTTTTTGAGGGCACACTGTATATATTATGCATATAAAATCCTTTAATGAACGCATTTTTTCTCATTACTTTTCTTATTCTCTGATATTAATAATGATTTCATTGGTAAGGTAAGACTTGATTGTCTTTGTAAAAATTAAATATTGCGAAAAGTATTGTAGCATGTAATTAACCGTAATACTTTTCATTACATTTGAAAGACTGAAATAATTATGAGGTGAATATTATAAAATTCTCTTTTGCATTTGAGTCATGTTTTCCATAAAGTATTTAAATATATCATGTTATAAAACGTGCACTTAATTTTTTTAAATTTTTTCATGCAAAATATTTATTCCTTCTTTTTTATTTCATTGCAAAATCAAATTTAAAAAAAAAAACTTTGGGGTTAATAGAAAAGGAAAAAGGTACCCTAAATAAAATTAATTTATTGAACGGTATACAAATTTGCATGTATGTAGAGCATAAATTCCTTGAGATAAAATAAAAGATACATTTTGTAACGAACTCTAGACCCATTCTATAACTCATGGTGAGAACGCAGAGTGATCCGAAGTATTGCGCATGCGCGAGTACCACACCAGGGTATTCGGTAATTACCTCACGACGAGAGAGGTCGCTTAGCTACGCCAGCCACCTTAGTGTAGATATCTGGTTTCGGTGACAGTCTCGCTACGAGAGAAGACGGTAAGCTCCACCTGCGCGCTATGCATGAAGGTTTTTGTATCTGCCGGAGGCAGATGTAATGGATGCTACCCTGGCCAATAATTTTATTGCTCTAAAATTGTCAACAAACTAGGGAGATTTATGAATTTTGTTTAAAATGTTTATAAAGTGTATTATAATTTTATATTATTTGCGATAGTGACCCAATAAACCACTAAAACATCAGTCAAGTTTCATTGACAATGCTAGGACATTACAATTTTCCGTTAGTATAAAAAGAAGATATAAAGACAGTAATGCATAAACTAAAAAACACGTAATAGTAAAATGTTCTTTGAAAACAGACAACAATTATTCAAATAAATGATGAAGTAGTAATTTAGGGAAAAATCCAGTGAATGTAATATAATTGAGTGTAGTAAGAACAAGTGAGAGAAAAATATTAGAAAAAGCGAACAAGAACAATATGCCTTTTTTTTAAAGAACACTTACCGCCAATGACTAAACAGTATTTCCACCTTTATTCAAATAAATAAGTATGAAATAATGTATTTATTTTGATTTATCTCACCTAATTGCCATATATTTTGCATGCATATTATTTATTAGAGAAGAAAAATTACTAATGATTATAATTTTAAAAAAAACCGATTTAACGCATTTAACTTATCTCTTCAAAACTTTGTTTTATATCTTCTAGTTTCATAAGTATATATTATTCCTTTAAAATTTCAATGAAATAAAAAAATAAAATTCACTGCAAAACTTGATAATTTAAATTTACAACATTTTCTTAATATACTTATATTTATTACTCTTTTTGGATATTCTATGGATTCTAAATAAAACAATAAGCTTTGTGAAGATTACCATTTTGCAATTTGTCAGTCTTTGTTTCCTCACCTGAATAATGAAATATGTTATTATTACTTGCCAAGGAAACGGAAATCGTGTTATGACTTGTTCACACTATTCATCTTTGGCATAATATTTTATTAATTAAACTCTTTCTACAACAACAGAATGTGGAAGTAATTAGTTCCGCAGAATGACTATCGACTGAGTGCGTTAGATTATGGTTCGTTAGAGAACCTTTATGAGTGTAACTCTCATTATAATTAATACAGAAGGCAATGTTGCAGACACATTCCAGATCTGCATTTGGAAAAGACATTATGATAATCTCCAGTTTGTTGGATAGAATACGAATATTTTTCGCTTAGTTTTTATGCTTCAGAAAATTTTGTCCACATTCTTCAAAAGCTATTTCTGCTGAAACGTTCTGTTCCCTTTTTGGAGTTATATAATAATATATTGAAGTTCATTTTAAGACAAATGTTTAAATCCATATATAAATATGAAAGGAATGAATATTAAGGGTCATAATTTATACTGACTTATTGAGCTCTGAAATTTCATCCTGTAATTTCAGGATTTATTTATTTTTGGTCATATTATTTTTGGTCAAAAAATAATAAAGATAACTTTACTAGGTTATTATAACAATAACATTTGATTGCATCTTTAAAATAGTATTAGTTATTTCTGTAAAAGAGAAATAGATTTAATTACAGGTACCATGTCTTTAATTTAACACATGTAGACACTATTATATAGTTACAGATAATACGACTAAAAACAAATACAATAATATTTTATTTTGATGGTGATTAAATTCTATGACGATTTAAATTATATGAATGTACCTTTTTATTATTATAAATAATAAATTAAACTGATTATTGAATCCACTTAAAGATGTGATCTACCTGGAAAAAAGTTGTGGCGTGTACTTTCATACTCCCACACATTCTTCAAAAAATCAAAAAAGAAAATTAAAAAATATCATTTTGTAAAGTAAGTCCGTTAACTTAGAATGATATTCTAAATCGAACTATTTTAATCTGAACCCTATTTGGAAAAAATTAAATTTCTGGATGGTGTATTTTGATGTTTTATTGTTATCAACATATTTGCTAAATTACAAAGGAATGTAGATATTGTATCGATAGAAACTGTAAATAGCTGAATATATACCTTAATCTGAGATTTGATATTATTATTATTAAATTAATTTCATGGAGGCTTTTAAATATACAACTGGGCCTTTCTTAAAATTTAAAAAAAGGAAATTTAATTTTCCATGTTAATGATTTGTTCCATTTTTTTTTTTTCTTATTTCCAAAATAACGTTGATCGAAATCTATTTAGGATGACAGAAAAAAATCAAAATAAGTTTCTTGCAAAGGTTTGAGTAATGTATCTACAGAATAGTGATTATATTTTAAAAAGTAATTCAGGATTACTGCTATACTTTTGTATTTATGTGTCATTATTACCTTATAATCACGCGTTTCAACAGTACTTATAAATAGTTACAATCTATAAAAACATTTTTTTTTAGGAACTTTATAATTTGAGGACTCGTAGTTGGTATATACTTTCGAGTCGTAGGTTCAAGTACTGTCCACTAAATACCCTCCGTGTAGAGAGTATTTAGTGTACAGTACTTAAAATGTGATTTACCTGGAAAAACGTTATACTACCGTAAAGAAGTACTACCGTAGCTCAAAATCCTCATGAACGTGGTGTGGAGGTTAAGTGAGTTGTGTGGCAGTTTAGGTATCTTAATTGTTACTTGACCGTGGCCCAAAAATACGAGATTCATCACCATTAGCCTCAGTATATATTCAGAGTGTGACGTTAATAAAAGTCAAACCACTCGTGAATTTTTGCGTTTCCTTTCCATGACCTGCTTAAGTATAAAATATGCTATTAAGTGACTATTAATAACTGTTGTATAATATGTAATGGATTTTTAATTTTTTAGACTGTTATATATCTATATTTTTTCGTGTTTACATCCAACATTAAAAAGGGTAAAAAAGGTTTCTAGAAGTATTCAAGAAATTTATAAGGGATATATAATATTATTCAAATATGTACTTTTAACGTTTTTGTAAGAACTCTTATATGATTTTGATCAAGTAAATCTGTGCAAGATGATTCTGAACAACATTCTGAAGTATTGAACTTCTGAAAAGCTCACCTGACTAATATAAGTCTCTCCATGAGCTTACATATAAAAGATTTTAACAAAATGGGCCTGAAGCCATTCACAGAGCCAGCATACTTACCAGTTTTTTGAACAGGGATATTAGTAGCCCACATCCAAACCCAGAGAAGACAACGCAGACTTAATGTGATGTTAAAAATGGCGTCAAATAAGATGAACAGAAATTATAAAACATCTTTTTGAATCAGTGTTTCCCTTTATAACACGCTTTTTTAAGAAGCTTCACTTGTATGTAACAGAATCTTTGAACTCGAGTTTTACCCACTTTAAAAGGTCAGATTAATTCGACATTTTGCATACTTGTCAAGGACCGCTGGCAATACAATAATTTCATAATTTTGTTCCATTGTCTTGATCAGGATCATCAGGAATAATGATTTCCAGATTTGGCGACTAATTCCATATACCATTTCCAGATTTGGCGACTAATTCCGTATACCATTTCAGATTTGTCGACTAATTACATATACCATTTCTAGATTTGGCGACTAATTCCACATACTATTTCCAGATTTGGCGACTAAAAAATTAAGGAACAACCTTGAAGCGAAAATGTTCCTCGTTAATACAAATACAACAAAAGAAAGTGTTCCATATATGAAAAAGGTAAGGGTTCTTATAACATCTCATTTTTCTTCCTTTTAACTACATACAAAATTGTTATTCAATTACAGTTTTTATCATTCACAACTGAAAACCATATTACTTTTTGTTGAAATATTTTTTTATGAAATTGAAATCTTTCTCTCTCTTTAGTATTTAATGAATGTGCAAGTATATATTGTTCGAAGTGCAATTTATAGTAATGCTTCTTTAAATTAGGCTCAGACTATTATAGATAAGTCAGTGATTCTCAAACTGGAAGAAGGGCCCCTCAAGGTGGTCATAATAGTCCTACGTGGGGGGTGGGGCGCAAGCGTTTCGAAAAGTCGAAAATAAAATTATTTAAAAAAATTATTACTTTACTGGAAGGAAGCAAAACACACAGAATACATTCTGACACAATAAAAAATAAAATACACTTTGCGTGTTTATCGCAATCTGTTCCAATTTGAAAATTAGAAAGAAAGATTAACATAATATTTATCCTAATACTTAAAAGTAACTTATTTAAAATATCTATTGCTTAAAAAGTAACATATATAAGTTGTTATACTTATCCTGATAATTTGTAAGGTTTATAATTAAGGTCGAATGGTAGCTTTAGCGTCAAAGTATCTTATCATTGCATTCAACACATAGTGATTTTATAGATGCGGGGCGATGAAAATTATGATTGAAAATTGGATTGAAAATACTGAAAATTTGAGTACTGAGCTAAGTGGTTGTGGTAGTAATTTCATGGACTGCCTTCTTTTAGTCTCTCTCTCGAGTCATGGCATCGAAATTTGATTCTATCGAAGACCCGTCATGTAAAGGGGATTGAATAACTCCCGTTAAATTTGCGACATTAAAAATCCTTGCATGGCATGGCGTAGAAGTTTGGAGAGTGGTGAGCCAGCTCATGTATCATCTTTTGGACTTGATCAAGAATTAAAAAATACGAGGTATGTCTCATAAACCTCTCAACGCTTCTAAGCGTGACGTCAATAAACAATCAAATTATTCAAAAAGTATTTTCAGATATTTTTAAAAAGTAAATCTTCAATATATTATCTTTACTTACCCTTTAACCAATTTTTGAGATTTTTGTTTTTCCATTTTTCTAATGGGGTGTCACAAAGAAAAGAAGCCCAATGAGAGAAAAGAACAATTCTAAATTGAGTTGAACACCTCAACAGAACAATTCTTCTGACAGAGAAGTAAAGAGTTATTTTGTTCTCACAGTCACTGAACTTGGTTGTAAGCTCGAATAAATCTGAAGCGGTGGGGTTTCCTCAATTTCTCATGAGATCTGAAGCTTTCAACAAAATTACAAGAGCTGCACTTCTTTCGTTTGATTCTAAAAATAGTTCCCGAGGAAAACATATAAGCTACGAAGAAAGTTTAAGGCGGACTTCGTGTAATGGCGAAGACTACGATACAAAATCGGAACACTTCTTTGGATAAAAAACGCTCTAACCATAAATATAACACTCTGATTTCTCCAATCTTTCTAGAGTCTTCAGTTTTTACTAATCCTCATTTATGTACGTGTCAATCCCTTTTCTTGGGATGAAGTGTTATTTCATCTGCATTACTATAATAATAACTAGGTTTCAACTTTGTATGTTTATGTAAAAAAAATATCTACTTTTGGAATACACGAGTCTAAATTTTACAAATGTTATATAATAAGCAGAAGTTTTATCATATAATTTGCAAATGTACATGAAAATAGGCACAATTTCCTTTTTGAAAATATGTTCCAAATTTTGGCTTAGGTTATTTCACATTAGATGACTTAGCTCGCTTATTAAAGTCACATCTCAAAGAAATACAGGAAGTATTGGAGACGAACCTCATTATTTGTGCCACAGTTTTGTGACGGAGATGAAGCTTTAGTTTGCACCGAACTGTTCAGAATTCCATACCACTCAAATGCAAGGACTTCAAGTCTCGACACATTTTCTTCGAAACGTCTCTCATCCCTTCTGTATGAAGGTGACATTTAACAAATACAATTTTAAGTATATCATTAAACTCAAATAACAGGGCAATTTTGTTTTGATAAAATAGAGAACCCATCATTTCATTGAATGATTAACATGAAATCTAGGATTATCATTTCATATTATGAAAAGACAAATTGTTCTTTGGATTGTATATTGAATGTGATTATTTTCTGAGAGATTTTTAAATAGTACCGTATATTTTCGAATAGAAGCCGAGAATGTGTATTTCCTTCAAGTATGTACCCAATATTCAGAATTCATATAAAAACCGAAATAAAAAAATCCTGTAATTTTCATTTTCAAATAATAAGAGAAAAGATAAATCCAAGTGGATAAAAAGGGTGGAGTATTTTTCCATCATATTACTGTAAAGTGAAACGCCAGAAGAAAACGATGATGGTTTTATTTCTGATTACCCTATCTGAAACTGACACAATTTTTTCCAGTAATTTGTTATATTATATACAATCTGCATTAATTATATTTTCAGAATAATTTTTTAGAACATGGAGCATAATTGACGACTTATTTTTCATACTTTAGAGTTTTGTATGATGATTATATGCATTCATAAATCCCAATGTGTGAATGTGAATTTTACAAACTATTCACAAACTCATAATCTCACACTGATTTTGAAGGATTTATGTAACGTTTTGTCTTACTTTAGGGGGGGAAGTGATATTCTAACCATCCAAAAAGTTAAAGGACAAAAATCACTTGCGTATAGCTAACGGAAAGTGTTGAAACGAAGTTTTTCTTAAATTATATTTTTCCGAGAACAGCAGATCCGTATATAAGGCGACCCTTACTTTACCTTCAAAAAATGTTTCAAAAATTCTAGGCTTTTAGTAGAAATATACTGTTTATATTTGCATTTATTTGAAACCCGGAAACATTGTAAAAGGTTTTTCATTTTTAGTATGTTTTCCTAATAATCCTTTCTAGCGTATTCTTAAAAATATTTATTAAAAGATTTCAGTGAGCGCAAAGTTTTGGTTTTAAAGTACACATTATTTGTCTCTGTTTAAAAGAAACTTTGATGTATAATACTAATGAATAAGCATTTTATGTCTGATACTAACATATTAACTATTTTACTTGACTTTTTTTAGAGTTAAAAATGAATTTCAATCATAAAATTTTCTTTTTTAACACACAGTATTCGATACATATATACAATATTAAAATACTTTTACAAAAATTATAATATAAATGAGCCTTGTTTTCGATTTTAGGCAAGTAAATGACTAACTATAATTAAAATCCTTCAATATTTTTACGCAAGATGTTATTTGTCAAGAATCAATTCAGTACCAAATAAAAAATTTGATTTATCAAATATGATGAACGCTTGGCATAAACTTTATCATTAAAAAATATTATTTTATTTTAAAGTAAAAGTAACTGTTTTAAATTGATTTTATGTAATAAATGAATTGAACTATATATTTTTAATTATGTCAAATGCACGTTAAAGACACCCCCGCAAGGTGCTCTTCCTCAAAATTGGTGTCAGGGGGTAGCCAAATCATATTGTCACATCTGCATGGTGCTCAAAACCATGTATAACAACGGGCGTTAAAAAAACTAGCCCCTTGCCCCCTTTCGTGGGCCTCGATTTCACACTGCCAAACAGTTGGCATTAGCAACAACAATACATTCAAGATTACTATTTAAATGGTATAAAATTTAACAAAAAGCAATATAAAGGTATTATTTCGTGTCTTCATTTTTTATTTTATTTATTTATTTATATTTTGATTATATATTTTCGAATAAAAATAATTATGCAACAGGTATTGGAATAATGCCTGGAATATGATTGTATAAAAGTTTTCTACCTATTTGTATTGTGTTACACACAGTTTCAGTACTTAGTTATATACTCAATAACTCACAATTCATTTAAATAATAACTTATAATTTATCTTCAAGCAATTCGGTAACTATTTGAAAAAATAATATTGCAATAATTCACGTCTTTAATTTAACGTGAGTAACATCTTGGAGTAAACGTATAAAATATATATTCAAAGTTTGGAATTATGAATAATTTTTTAAAAAATGGCGGTCGTACTTTCAAAATTAGTGGAAGTATTATTACAAATTAATCAAAAATATTACTATTTACCGCTTGGTAATCAGAATTAAATTTTTAAAAAAAATGTGAAAAATTTTACAAAAATAAAATTAATATTTAAAACTAAAAAGAAATGTGGCGATACATTAAAATATACGTATTATATAGTACAATCATAAAAATACTATTCTATTGACACTAAGTGCTGTAATAGTACTAATTGTCTGAATTAATAAGTGTTTTAGGCAACAGTATTCAAAAGCTAACATACATGAATACAAACTACACACAAAACTACGTTATACACAAATCAAATACTTCAATTTATATTTAAAACTTTTCTTTTTGTTTTGTTAATCCCAAAACAAAACAAGTTGAAAATCCATTTTGAAATGACAATTATAATGCAACTACAGACATTTTCAAAGATTTTTCTATTAAATTAATTCAGAATCAAATTTTATAATGTGGCATTTGCGTCAAACGTATTTTTTTTATTCTCGGTCTATTTTTAGAAGATTCAGTTCTATATGATTATCGAGTTATAATATTTAGTATTATATACCTGTCTATATATATAAAATTCATAAAGAATATTATGTTGATTTTAAAACACAGTGCATATACACACACTCACATAGAGAGGGATATTATTGTTTATTTATTAATTCTCTTTCTTACTTTCTCTTTTAAAATTTCTATGCGTTTTTTTCACTTGCGTCGATTTCAACAGTAGATCAGATATCCTTTTCTCATTATAGCAATATAATTTTAAGATTTCAAATACATGCACTTTTATATTT
>BMAV01028173.1:45671-66367 GCA_019973955.1 Trichonephila inaurata madagascariensis
TTGAATTGGAAGTATGATCATATTATTAAGATTTGTAATTCAAGAGAAAAATGTCATTTTACCTTTTCACCATTAAATTAATTAATAAGAATGCATGGTTTCCAATTTTGGCTTTGAAAAATTTTAATCATATATTTTTTTTCATTTTGACCAATATTATTTTTCATGCTCGATTTTTTTTTTGTCTTCACAGAATTCAATACTTTTACTTTTTTCACATACTTCTAATGAGTTTTCATTTATTAGATAATCTTATCTTATTTTCCTGAAATTTACTCTTATATGCCCTTTTATGCAACGAGAATAATCTTACTTTTTAATCATGACTATTTTTTTCTCCTTTTTAAATATTCTTATAATTGCAAAAGTCAATGAAACGCGTACTTTCAGAAATTCACAAAGAAAAGTTTCAGATATCTTAAAACATATATAGTTTTGCTATACTTCAAAACCTTCTCAAAATAGAAAATTGTAGACTTGTAAATGTGTTTGAGAAACGGATACATTTATAGTATACAGAAAAAAAAATATTTTTCATCAGTATCATTTTGAAAAACATTTTTGCATATATTTTTTATGTATGAACAATTCACATAAATATGGAACTTTTCCCTGTTGCATTTATATTAGGTCCAAAATTAATTTTCCAGTTCTTGATTTAGAACTCTAAAAAGTAATTTATTATTAGTAGAAGGAATTTTTATCATATTTATATAATGATCAATTCTAGATTAAAAAATTAGTTATACCTGTATGTCATATTTATTCATATTATTGTCTTTTTGAATATTATCTTTATTATTATGGAAATATAAAAGTCATACATATATATTTTAACTGTACTTATAAACATTTAATTTTTTATTATAATTATAAGAATTTTTTCGGAAAACAACCTTAAAATTCACACAAATTTAATCCCTTTTATACTCAATTAAAAAACGTCATTCAAAACAAAACAAAATGCATTAAGAAATTATAGAGTAATAAAATGATATTAGATACATTCCAGAAAGTTAACTTAAATAAAGGAATTACAATAATATTACACATGAAATGCATTACACTCTTTCGAAAAAGGTGTAAAACCCATGGAACGAAGCAAGCCACAGAAATTTCCTCTGAGCGAAAGCACACAAAGCTCAAAATGGAATTTCTTTTTTCTTTGAACAAAGAACGAAATTCTTTCTATTTGAATAATTGATTCCCTTTTCTCTCTCGCGAACACAGATTCTAGGGTATTAGCATGAACAAGAACTAACAGTTCCTTTTTATTATCACGCTTTTTTTTCTTTTGCATTAGAGATTCAAAATATTTTAATATTCTTCAGCTGTGGGGCTTAAATCGAGGTAAAAAAATCTATCATAGAAAAAAAAAGTTCAACACGGAAATTAACTTAATATTTTTTCGTGAATTAAAAAAATTTTTTTTTCTTTCTGGTAATTATTCATTATGAAATTTTTTATTAAGAGATTTTTTCCACAAGTTTTGAGTATTTTTAAGAACATAGGACTTAGATTTACGTATCTATATGCATTTTAAAGAATACTTGAATACCATAGTTCGCAAAATATGTCTAAATAGTAAGATAATTTTTGTGATCCTTTTTTCTAAGTATCTTTATAAAACATAACTATTGCTGATAAAAAAATGTATTTAATTATTGTTTTAGAATTACTGTTATTTTTAATTGTTCTACATCCACCACAAAACACATGTTTAATCAAGGAATTGATGTTCTGTTTTATTTAATTAAATGAAAAGTAAAGAAAATTTCATAAGGGATTTATCATTAAATTTATTATAACTAATAATATATTACACATCTACAGTGATAATTTTCTTTAACTTATAGTATGCACTTTGTGTTTTGATATATACCAAAATGGGGCATTATAATGGCTGATACGAATGAGAAATAAAATTCTAAAACGTAATGGATCTTAGAGGTGTTAACTTTGTTTCCAGAACTGAAAATATAAACAATTTTCAAGTAGATATAATTCTTTGAAATTAAAATTAAATACTCTTCGATTCTTTAACACATTTACAAAGGAATGAGGTTTCAAAAAAGTGCAAAATGTTTAAAATATAAACATAATTTTTAAAATTATAAGACTATGAATATAAGAAACATTTTTGTAAATATAAAGTAAAATTTACGTTGTGCATGATATCTTCTAAAATAGTTGCATTTGATGTATGAAACTTTACAGAATTATAAAATGTATCATACTCTTTAAACTCTACCTAATTTTAGCATTATATATGTTTTGTATCTCAAAATATTTAAAAAATGTATTGAAATTTTTAAAAAATAATTAATTTTTTAATTAATTTAATTATTTTTATTTTTTTAAAAATATAATTTATTACTCTATTTATATACAAAAATAGCTACAGTGTAATACGGATATATTTAACTTAATAAAAATCAACTTATTGCTAGTTATTAGAGCTATTATTTTAGAAAATACTATGCACAATAATTAATATTTCAAGAGAAGAAATGTTTCTTATTTTCATATGCTTATAATTTTTAAAAGTATAATTATATTTTAAACATTTTACACTTTTTTTTTAAATCTTATTCCTTTATAAAAAATGTTTAAAATAATCGAATAATTTATTTTTAATTTCACAGAATTGCATCCAATCGAAAATTGTTTACATTTTCAGCCCTTGAGACAAAATTTACTCCCACGAGACCACCGTGAATATTTTCTTAGGAAAAGCAGAAGTGAAATACTTTGTGTGGTGTAAATGAGAAGTTAAACAATTATTATACTGGTAAGGGAAAAATTACTGTTTAATATATAATATAAATAATGTTTAAATGCGGTGCATGCATTACTCAAGTATTGAACAGCGTTTTATATTGAAACTTTATTATTTTATTTTATACCTTCTATGGTACTAAAATATTTTACATAGATTTAATTTTATTAGCCACCTAGATGGCTATTCTGTCAGTAACCAAGATTGCTCGGGTTATTCTTAACTGGCTGAAATTGCTCTGTTCCGAAACGTTGCGTATAAGAATGTTTTCCCTTATTTTTGTTGTTTTGTTAAGTGATTTGTTTTCTATCATTATTTTGAAAAAAATATCCATTATTAAGAAATATAATGTGGAAAAATCTTAAAATGTATTTAAATATGAAGATGTTAGTTATAGATATCACAAAAGCTGTATATAATATTCAGTTCAGAGGAGTATTTAAGAAAAACAAAAACAATTTTTACTTTCAAGAAATTTTACACGAAGGAATTTGCTAGGACCTTTTGGTGATTTGAATTTGCATACATTCAAATCTCTTTATAACGAAGTCACTAAGTCCCGGAAAAAAGTTCGTTAAATGGAAAATTAGTTATATAGAGGTTCACCTTTTAATATACTTTATAAACTACATAAAACAAATTTTAAATTCATAAACACTATATATTAAACTAAATAATTATTCACACGTTTTTTTAAATTAATATATTTTTATTTTATATATCTTACCATTAAAAAAAAGAAAGAAAAGAAAAACTGAAAGGGAAACAAGAAAAAAGAGTGCCGAAGAATACACTGTATTTTCAAATTTAAGAAAATAATTTTATATTAAAATTAATGAATTTTAAGGATATTTTCTAATTTAAAGCATACAAGTAATATTAAGCACACATTACTTCATAACTAGGACACGTGACAACTCCGTCGAGTGTCAAAGGGGATATCGGAGCTGGTTCTAGTGAACTGGACAATGGGGGTTAAAGGTGGATGAAACGTCCAGAACTCTATTGCTCTCGGTGAGTTAGGATCTAATAAAACTAATTCACAAGATTTATGACCACCATAAAATGTGTTAAAGAGAGAATAACTTGAAATGTTCAGAAATACTTTGAAAATAGGGAGAAAAAAAAAATTTAATCACAGAAGTAAACGTTCATTATATAGAAAATACACTTCGCTATAGAGAGGTTATTTTACCAAGAAAATCGTGAAATGTTCAAGGTTCCAGGAAAAAGTTCGCTATAGAGAAAAATTCGCAATATAGAGATTGGTTATATAGAGGTTCAACTGTATTTCTGCCCTTTAATATTTTGTTATAATATAATTATTTAGTTTATTTGGTATTTAAATTGAATGTTTTCTCTTTATGAAAACTGAATAGATTTGTAACAAATCAATTATAATTTGAAAATGAAATTATCGAAATTAATATAATCCAAAAGATTGAAACTTTGAATTTTAGAATGCTAAAATTATAAATTAAATGAAAAAAATTGTGTTAAATTGTGAATTAAATGAAAAAATATAATTTTTATTAATTTAGGATTAAAATATGATTTTATTCGCATACTTAAATATATAATATTTAAGTAAGGTAAGTATAAGATTAAATCTATAAAGTATTAAAAACAATTGTGAACATTATCAATATTAGAATAAAAATATCAAAATGCGAACTTAACTTCCTAAATAAGAGGAGAAAATATAGGTTATTACAAATTAAATACTGAATCACTATAAAATTATTGTAAGGTCATTTCTTTTTAAAATGGTAATCAGAAAATTTCAGAGAGTTAGAACATTCAGGGTTCAATCTAAATTCTAAATATAAAAAATATCATACAAAATAATACAATATTTACTTCCTCCTTTTAAATTACTAAATAAATAGGTTGGATTAATTATATATTTTAGGCTATATTTTAGTGCTGAAACAGAGTTTATCCTGAAAATAAAGTTAAGAATCAATTGCCATTGAATACAATGTAATAAAAATTAATATAGAACTATAAATTTAATCATGTTGGAATCTCTTAAGTCATTGTTTTACAATTTTTTCATTTTCAAAAAGATAAAATCAAAATAAAATAAAGAAAAAAGGCATAACTCTGAGAAATTTGCCACTTCAGTAAGATAATCCTAATTATTTGAAAACATATTATTGAGTAATTTCATATTTTCATATTGTAGGAATGGATGTGCACGTTATCATATCCTTTCTATATTCCCTTAATGACGTAAGGCCAAGAGAGCGCCACCTAGCGGACAAGGCGGTTCGAGGATAAAGAGACGACAGACAGATGAATAGGATGATTGCGCGGGAAGACAGACAGAGAGATGACGCAGACGAGACGAGACGAAAGCGCAGCGACGAGGTACCTAGTGGAATCCAACCTTCCGATATTTATAAGCTATTTTTTATAAAGATAATAATGAAAGAAATGTCCCCATTTTTAACATTAGACTAATTCAATCTGGTCGTTGTCACTCTCTGTAATATAATAATCTCGCACATAATTCTATATGCGCTTTCAATTACTTGATTATTTATTTTAGTATCATTAAAAATATGAAATTCTTATAACACCCTTTAAACTCATTAATTATAAGTTTGCAGTTGATGAATTCTGGAACAATTATAAGCAAAAACGTAATGTAAAATGTGACTAAACGTACTTAAACAAAAAAGTGGGGTAAATATTTTTCATAATTTTAAGAATAATATTTCATAAATATATTTTATTAATAAATTTTTAGCAATAAGTCAATGAAATTCTGTGTTTTGAAAACTTCATAGCAATAATTTGAGAAAGTATTCGTCTCTGTGTCTAATGTTAAAAATGGGGACATTTCCTTCATTATTATCTTTATAAGCTATTTCTTTTTTATAATGCTTAAATTATATGTCATGAGATTACTTTATTGTAATGCTTTAAATATTGAAGCATGTAAATTATAAATATTAAGACCATAAAATACAAATATTTTGTTCTACTGTAAACAATGAAACTAACATAAATGTCAGCAGAAATTACTAGAGCATTTAACTTTCAGAAAAAAACAAACATTTTAATGCTCAAAGTATAATAACACAGCAACAAATAATTACTGGGGTCTTTAAGAGATCAAACGTGAACCTGAAATCACCATGCTTAATTAAGAATGCAAGTCACTGCGTAACAATTTTCATTAAATTTACAGCTGCTTAGCAACCCTCTATCACAGAGAATTGTACCTTTCCTCCCAGCGATGGTGTGAATTCTCACAGAATATCTTCATGCCGCTAGTGCTATGTGACATTCACAGACCTGGAGGACACCCCGATTACACGCCGTCGTGAAGTGAATTGCTGAAATCACTTTACTAATTACTTTTAACTTCTCGGGGATGTAAGAATGTTTAGACTGATTACTTTACAAGTAAATTTCTCAATAAGTAAATTGAAGTTAACGAGTGTTGAATTTACTTTTTAAATCGAGAGTTTTGTGCATAAATGCTTGTCGGAATTTAATTTTGATTTATGTTTTTAATTTTTAGTTAATCCTAAGAGAATAATTTAAAGTGATAATACCTCATTTTTGGTTTATTTTGTTTAATTTTTTTAGTTTACAAGTAATTTTGTATAATCTTTAATTTTTTTTAATAAACGCAAACTTCTTTTTGATTTGATAAGTAATGCAGTTTAATTTTTTTTGTTTAGTTACTGCATACAATAAGTAAAATTTAAATATCTAATCTATTAATGGCAAAACAAAAATATTTTAGAAATAGCAGCAATCAGGAGATATTAAAACTAAGATAACAAAAAAAGTATGGCATTAAGATTAGAAGATAAATAAATGAATAAACAAACATATATATTTATATATCTTTCCGATACAATTTTTGATTCAAGAAGTGAAATACCAAGGTCACTTTTCAAAACTATGAGGTCACAGCTAATCGTTCAAGCTTTTATTTAAAGTAAGTCCTTATTAAAAAAATCAAATTAATATCAAATTCAAAGAAATATAGCTCTTAATATTATAATTTTTTATATTTTTTTGTTCATTTGATTTATTTTCTCTAATAGGTCGAATTATTTTCTGTACAGGTTATGTACAGTTAAAGTATTAACGAAATATTTAATTTGTTCAATGAAGCTTTAATTCATTTAACATACCTTAAATCTTATTGAATGTAACATTGTAAGTGCGGCATTTGGCTTAGTGTTTTATATAACTGCGAGTAAAAATCTGAACATTTCTTTTTACATTTAATTTAATGCAACAAATGAAACTTTAAAACACATACATAGAAAACAAAATCACAGTTCACATAAACATATATTCTCAGGTGGATATTAAACACAAACAAAAACATTGCCATATTTCCAAGCAAAATACTTATCCGAATTCATTAATTCATGACACGTACTAGTCTTTGATGGTAGTTTCAGGATTTAAAAATTCTTTCAACGAATAATTTTCATCTGTATTTACCAGTTCATATACGAATACACTTTACAGTTCATGTACGGTTTGCCCACAGGAGCTGTCTTAGAATAAATACTTTAAATCTAACATTTCGTATGTCTAACATAGGGCTATGCATATAAATGCTTTTCATACAACGCTGAAGTAAGTGGTTTAATTGATTAACGTAAAATAGACATTCCGTTTCAAAATTATTTCGAATTTATGCAAGTGTTCCCATTAGAATAGAATAGATGAATATATTTGAATAAATTTCAAAAATGTAATGTTCTCTAATGCTAAAGATTCAATGCTCACTGTTAATCAAAACTCTGAAGAATAGAAGGTTATTAAATGAAATAAATAACCTAAAGTAAGTGTCTTGTAACCTAAGACACGAATCTACTTTGGGCATGGAGTCAAAAAAGAAAAATTAAACTGAATTATGAAATGTGTTTATTAAGGAAACACATTTGGTGAACTCAATTTAATGTAGTGCGTGCTTTTCTTGGAATTTATTTTGAAAATATTTTGTACTTTTTTTTGTTTTATTGAAAACTAAATTATAATATCAATTCGGACGGTAAACTAAGATAGTTGCCAGGTATATTAATATTAATGTCAGAATTATAGAACATATACGATTAGTAGTTATATATAACTACAAATATATTTTATTTCAGATCGTCTACAGTAAAATTCATTGTAAAATATACTTTTTTAAACTAAAAAATTTAGAATTATTTTGAAAAATCGTTTTTTTTAAAAAATATTTCGCTATTATAAAACAGAATTGACCTTTTCCATTTAAAAAGTTTATTGAATAATCAATAAAGAACATTTTAAATATATTGATACTTAAAAATAATAATTATTTGTCAGCAATAGTGTAAAACGAACAGAAAATTTAAATTTAACTTCAAAAAAGCAGCGAGCTATTAAATGAGTTTATTTATGATTGTTTTGTACAAACGATTTTTATATGCACCTTATATCAGCAAATGAAACACATATTTGACAAGAAAAGTTTATTGTACCCAGAAAACGAATTCTGAATTGAACTGCTTTTGGACAAATGCCAATTATAAGTACATATAGTTACTAATAATAAATGTTAATGCTGTCACGATATCCATAAAATCTGCCATGGTCTATGAATATAGTAATGTAACTAAGTAATCAATAAACAGCATTCGGTTTGATTATAAAGTATCATATATATATGTCTTTATCCTTCCTCGTTTGGTGTGTATTTAAGTCTGTACGAAGTTTATCCTTTGCAAATGAATTGTCTCAAATCAAACCAGAATATTTATTTAAAAGGAAAGCGCTGATGTAAAAAATTTGAACTCAAGCTTTCTTTTATCATAGTATTAGTTTAAATTTTTGTCTAATTGTTTTCACAAATTTTAAGTTACGAGAGCTTAAAAAATTACTCTTTCTTTTTGATGCTAAAAACTATTCATATTGTTATTTTTCAAAGGAGTTTACTCTAAAGGATTTATATTATTTCTCAATACAAAGGTTTAAAATTTTAATGAAAACTATGACTGTAATAATTGATTATAAATTGTTGAGAGAGAGAGAGAGAAAAAAAGAAATTTTGAATACAAAAAAATGATTTAATCATTTTAATTCTTCATATGAATAAAAAAAAAATGTGATGAATTTTCTGCATTAGTTCAGGCAATATTATAGATCAAATTCACGATTTCAAATCGAATGGTATTAGGAATGTATTTATAAATTTATACTTTTTTGATCTTATAACGTATTTAAGGTATCCGACTACGTTCGGAACCGTGATTTTAAAAAGGCGCATAAATGGATAATTTTCATGATACTTCGTGTCATTTAGATTAGAATACGTGTATAAAATAGTTTTATAAGGACATATCGACAAAAAAAATTATTTAAATGCAATATTTCGACTAAAAATTAACTTAGAATAACCTTTTTTCAAAATGTTCTCCTTTTGTAAAAAATACTTCTATTATAATAATATTTTGCCTGTATATAGCTCAAACCTCTGTACGGAGGCTCAACTATGATTTTTGAAAAATTCACATTATTTTCCGAGTTACAACCAATTGAAATAATTATCGGCGTTTTTTTTCTTAATATTTCTCCCCTCTGTTGTCGTAAAACATGAATAAAGTCACTTCTAAGTAATATATTTCAAACATTCTAGTTGAGCCTCTGTACAGAGGTCTGAATTATATACATGCAAGATATTATTACAATAGAAGCATTTTTCACAAAAGGAGCATATTTTGAAAATGGGTCATTCTATGTTCATTTTTTGTCAAAATATTGTTCTTAAATAATTTTTTATTATAATACTATTCCTAAAGCAATTTTATATACATTTTCTAATCTAAGCGACACTAAATATCATAAATATTATCCATTTATACTCTTTTGCAAAATTACAGTTCCGAACGTAGTCAGATACCTTAATATGCGTGGAGTTCGAAAACTGAAACAAAATATACATTGTAAGACAACAACATTAACTGAAACGATACTGACATTGAATAAAAATATTTAAGAATTGCATAAGCAAAAATTAACCAGAAGAAACTTTGCTGAAGGATTAGAACAGAAAGAGTTTAAGTAAATTTTTAGATTTAACAGTCGTGTCAAAAATATTTTTGTATAGAGATTCTTAATGGCTTTTTCATAATGTTTAAGGAATATATGATCAGATTAATTGATATTTCACAATCACCTGTTTTCTTCTTAATTTTAGAAAACATAGACTTTCACATTATTATAAAATAATTTTTATGTTAACTATATTTAACATTTAGCTAATTGATCATTACCATCATAAAATAATTTCGCTTGAATATTTAATTATAATATCAATTTAATCCAAATACAAAGAAATTTGGAAAGAATTTTAATTTTAACATTTTAAAACGTTTTGACGTCTAAATAACGACCGGAGTGTAATTACAAAAGGATGCACTGATCGAAAATTCTTTTCTTTTTAATAATATATTCAAACAGGTATATTAAACTCCTTAAGTGACATCGGCATATATATCCGTCTCACTGAGTTCCCCTGATTTATAAATATGTCCTGTGGAAATACAATTCTTTTTTTTGCGCTGCTATCAGTAAAACTTTTCCGAAGGTGAGGAAGGCAATTAAATGACCTTGGCAGTGTTTGCGAAAAATTTACTTAGGATAAAAATTTGCTTATTTGTGTCTTTTCTGTACACCCCTGTACCCTTTTATGTACCCTTTAATACACCGCATGCAAGCCCCTGTGTAAAAAGCGGTGGCACTGGAGTGTGAATTGCGTAACTTTTAATCGGATGTTAAGGGGTTAATGACAGTGCTTTGGATTATGAATAATTAAATCACCTTTTTTGCGGAGTAATTGACATTTTCTTATGTACTTTTAAGTTAGAGGAAATGATATATTTTATATTTTTTATGCTGCATGTTCAAAATAAACTTCTTTCAAACTGAAGTACTAATTGAGAAGCAGGAATGTTAGTCTTAAATTACATATTTGAAATATGTGAACGAATCTGGCACTTGGTAGGTTATCTAAAGATTTTAAATCCTTTAAATGAATCTGAATATTCGGATAAATTAAAAATTTCTCTGGAGACAGCTAATATGTAAAATTTAGAGGGTTTTTAGGGATATTTATAGGGAGAAGAGAGCATCACTTAAATGCTTATAGGGACAAATTCATTAATTTTGCTTTCATAACCAAGGGGAGAGAATGCCTTTTGAACTCCTAGCTTATTTCCGTAATTTCAAATCCGAGCCATTAGAGAGTTAGATTCAATTTATATTAATTGGCAACAGCCACCATTACTTCAAATTCATCAGAATTCAATCTCATGACTCTGCAACTAAACAGATGTTAATGAAAGTTAATCGAAATTTTCAAATATATTCAGATGTCTAATGAGTATTGTGACTGATTATCTAAGAGAGGTGAAAAGAAATTTAGTTGAAAAATTCTACTGCAAAAAAACTCTCAAAATTTAATATTATAGCAATACTTTTTATCATAACTATTCCTAGAAAATTTTTTTTAAAAATTACCTCTCCTGAATAATAAATAGTTTCTCAGAATTGCAACAATTCTTGACATTTTTGCTTTCTAATGTATCTACTAAAACTGAAATTTCAATATGAGATTGAGATGTAATAAAATGCCTAAAAGTGTCTTTAAAATGGTAAGATATTACTTGTCAATAATAATTCAGTAAAATAAATAAATAAATAAAGATGTTTCTCTCCTTTAATTTTCTTGTAAGGTAGAAAATAAATTGAGCACTTCACGTATTTACAGTTATTAACATAAGCAGTAATAGTATAAGATTCAGTATAAGTTAAAAAGATATCCTGGTTTTTTAATTTCATAAAAAAAT
Source organism: Trichonephila inaurata madagascariensis (assembly GCA_019973955.1). NCBI lineage: Eukaryota > Metazoa > Arthropoda > Arachnida > Araneae > Nephilidae > Trichonephila > Trichonephila inaurata. The sequence continues at coordinate 57,306 of BMAV01028173.1, forward strand.
TTCAAACATTTGCTTGAAAAAAAAGTCTCAATTAATAAGAAGAGAACAATGAATACGTTTAGATCTTCATTAACATTTTCAAAAAGAGGGTACCTTTAAAATATAAATTGTTTTCTAATCTCCATATGTGCAAATTAAAAATATATTTTCAAATTCCTTATTAGTTGTATACGTTTTACTTTAAAGAACAGAAAAATGAAGATATTATTCAAGTGATCAACTAAATAACATCATGTTTATGTGTTTGTAGAACTTTTAATAGTTCATCTCCTTTGTTCATTTTTGCTCTCATTACGCCCATAGGAATTTATTTACAACAGAATTGAATTTAGCTTATTTATGACTAAACCAGCGTTTCTCAAACTGTGGGGTGCGCCCCCTAGGGGGTCGTGATAACCATACAAGGGACACGCGAGCATATCGAAAGTAAAAGGTTTAAAAAATTAATTTACTGGAATGAAGTAAATAAAATACTTTCTGAGATGTAAAAAAACACGCATTTATACTGATATAATTTATATACATCAGCGGCCAAATATTAATTCATCAAAAATAAAAGTTTCCACTTTGATACGCTCATTAACTATATATCTGATCCTATATTTAAATAAAAAAACAATTTTGTTAGATTTGCTGTAATCCCACGATGAGAGATTTTTATTACGTTTTCTTTTTAAACCTAAAATACTACTATTTCAGAAAAGGCAAAAAAAAAAAAAAAAACCTCAGACCCAGAGAAAAATTTTATGAAGATAAAAAATTCATCACTGTTATTATTATTGAAATGCTGTACATTAGCTGTAAAAAGAAAAGAAGACTTATTCACTTTTTCACCCAGGAAACAGATTTCCTGATAATCATTTGACCTTAAAACTTATTGGTATGATTAGTTCTGTCCCTTCTTTTATGCTTTTGTTTTTTATTTAGGGAAGCTGTGAATAATGTATTTCTGTTGCGGTTTTTTCCATGTGAAAGAGTTGTATGATATTTGGAAAAGCACAGAGAGTATTATTTAGGTAAGATTTATTTTTATGGGTATTCTGAAACTTATAAAGCATGATGAAATACACGTTTTACACAATTCTTTTTTAGAACTTAAATCCATATTTTTATATTGAATACACTTTTAACCCGGGATCAGTCGCGCGAGGCTCAAAGTCAAAGGACAGCAAAACTACAATAATTTGAATAAAATTTGACGGTTTTGCTTGAAAATATCATTCCTGTAATGTAGCGTAGTGTCAGTGATTTGTGTCCTTTTAAAGGTTACGTACCTTTGAAACATTTTAGTTCAGTTTTGATGGATTTTTTCAGAAATTATCAAATAAAACCTGAAAAGTCCTTGAAAGTAGGTAAACATATTTTCTCTTAGTTAAATTATTCACTGGAAATTGTGATTTTTATCGTGTACAATAAAAATAATTGTAAAAACAAAAAAATATTGGGGTGATTCAGTCACTTCGTACGACTCTGAACGTTAGTATCGAGTGCACGCCTGTTCTTCTGGGTTAAAACATTTCGAAATCTTCTCGCTTTAAATATTAACGCCAAATGTGATGGATATAATAGAGAGCAACATATACTAGACTTCTTCTAATGACATTTATACTTTTAGAAATGGATGATGGAGGAAATAAATTTTTAATCAAATATCATTTTGCAATCTGTTCAAATTTAAAAATTAGAGAAAAGAAAAATAACAATAATTATCCTATTATTTAAAAGTAATTTGCTTAAAATAAATATTACTTAAAAGCAACAAATACAAAATTTAATACTTATCTTGTTAATTTGTACGGTTTATAATTAAGATCGTACTGTAGATTTAACGCGAAAGCGCATTATATATTACTGTATAATTGAAATTGAATACTTATGATTGAAAATTGGGTCACCAATAGTGAAAGTTTGAGAAGCACTGGATTAAACAGTTTATATTACGGTAAAATATAAAGCAAATATTTCTGAAAGTGTTTTTTTTTCTGTACAAGTCTAAAACTGCTTGAATGATGTTATTAATTAAATATTTCGAAACATAATTGAAACGGGGAAAGCTCAAATCTCATAATTCTTAAAAGTAATTTATTAGATTTAAATAATAATAATAAGCATTATTTTCACTTTTTCTATTGCATTCTTACATTGCTTTTGTTCAAGTAAATTCAGGAAATATTTCTAAATGTATGCATTCTAAAGTCACATAGAATTCTATGTTTAAATTTATAGTATGTGTAATAAGTTTTTTAAAGAATTTTCCTTTGAACTTCGCAATCTACGACATTTACAAAAGTAACTTTTCGAATAAAGAAATTTATATAAAAACAAGCCTTTTTTTATGTGATTAAAAAAAGGAAAAAAATTTTTTCAAGGGGAAGTTTTTAATTATAATTATTTTTATCTTTAAATTCTACTTTTGTTAAACTCAATTTTACTCTTCAATTTGAGAATTTCAAAATTTAAAATTAAGTACACACACACACAGTTATATTAAAGTATTACTTTCATTGTTTTATTTAAATAATTGACTATATATTTTAAATAATTGGATCCTCTAGATTTTAAATATGCATGTATATAAAATATACAATCTTTTATGTTCCATATATTTTCAATGAAGGAGTTGTTTTTAAGCATACAAATGGGAAAAAAATCTTAAATATTCTAAATAAAATATAATGGAAAATCATACTTGATCCTGTTGATTTTCCCTTATATTTTAATTCATTTTATTATTCTTATTTCTTCTGGGGTTTTCTAGTGAGTATTATCCACTGTGCTCACATGAATTGCTATTTCTCCAAACGATATAAAAATGTCCTGATAGCCGCAACGTAAGTTGCAAAATAATAATAGTAATAATAATAAGCATAAATGATTTAAGAAGGAAAAAAGAATGAAACTCACGTACGTAAAACGAAAAAAAAAAAGAACATGAAAAACATTTTTATGCAAATATTACATTAAACTGATATATAAATATTTCAAGGGTTTCTAAAACAAATATCTTAATTCATTTTTCTTTAGAGCTTAAGGAATCCGACTAAGTTCGGAACTGTAATTTTAAAAAGGCGCATAAATGAATCTTTCATGATATTTAGTGTCACTTAGATTAAAATACATGTACAAAATTGTTTTAAGGACATTTTGACAAAAAACAATTATTTAAATACAATATCTCGGCAAAAAATTAACTTAGGATAAACTTTTTCCAAATGTTCTCCTTTTGTGAAAAATGCTTCTATGATAATAATATTTTACCTGTATATAGCTCAGATCTTTGTACAGAGGCTCAACTATGATTTCTGAAAAATTCACATTATTTTCAGAGTTACAACCAATTAAAAAATTATCGGCATTTTATTCTTCAAATTTCTCCCCTCTGTTGTCGTGAAACATGGATAAACCCACTTCTAAGATATATTTCAAAAATTTTAGTCGAGCCTCTGTACTGAGGTCTGAGCTATATACAGGCAAAATATTATTATAATAGAAGCATTTTTCACAAAAGGAGATTATTTTGAAAATGGGGCATTCTATGTTCATTTTTTGTCAAAATATTGTACTTAAATAGTTTTTTATTGTAATACTATTCTTAAAGCAATTTTATATACATTTTCTAATCTAAGTGACACTAAATATCATAAATATTATTCTTTTATACGCTTTTGCAAAATCACGGTTCCGAACGTAGTCGGTTACCTTAAATTGATATTTATCATTGAAACATAATACTGACGTTTTCAAGAGCCCTAAAGAAAATTCAAATGCAATATTCATAATAACATAAATTTCTTGCTGTAGTTTTTAAATAATTCAAGAACATTTTCTTAGTGATTGTATAGTCATATTGGTTGTATTAATAAGAAATAAAATGCAAAAAAATGAATATCCATTCATTATTTGTTTTAAGCTCATCAAGCTAACGCTATGGCATTTAACTGTTACTTAATTGTAACAATAAAAGCATCTTAAAAATACGGTGAGAACGTGAATATTTATCATCCTGCTGGAAAACAACTCTTTGCTTATGCCTTTGAAAACGTAGTTCAAACAACTTGTAAAATATCATTTCTTTCAAAAAAGATTACACACACTTGGAATAGTTCCAATACTCTGATTAATACAACTAAAGGGCATTTAAGTTTTGTCTTGATGAGAGCTTTTTTAATTTTAACTAGGAATATTTTTAAAAAATGAAGCAATCAAGTTCCAGAAAAATAATGTTAAATGTTTTGAGGAAAATATTTTGTAAACACTCAAAAAGTGAATTGCTTTCATAAGATCCTTCTTTGTCTCTTTCGATAATAATACTTCGAAAATATTTAAATATTTTAAAAAGTCTTAGAGAAGTATAAATTAGTATGAAAACGGGAATAAAATTCAGGATTGAAAATGAGTAAATTATATTGAAGATTTGAGTCAGTTTTAAAGAGTTAATGCATTGGATTATAACAAATTTTATAACTGGTCAACGTAAATTTCCTTACTGCGTCAAAAATGGGGGCTGATTAGAGCTCACCTAGAGATTCTGTCTGGCCTCTATTTATTTTAAGATGCATATAAATTCCTTCAATTGTATTGTTTTTAAAAATTTTCTTACAAAAACGCATTTTTGTTTTTGAAAATTTAGAAATTTTTCTACAGTTCTGAATTTAGTATGTATATTGAAGTTACAAATGTGAAAATTCATGTAAAAAGTACACTTGAAATATATGTAAGTGCTTAAGGTAGAGCTCGATCTCATAAATAAGCTTAAGATTCTTTTGCAAGAAAAACAATTTTTTCAAACAGTTCTTTAATGTTCTTTCATTGAATCCACAACAATTAAAGAACTCTTTTGAAACATATTTCTCGTTAAGCTTTATTGTATTACTATATAATAAATTAGACTAACTCGTCAAAAGACATCTTTTTAGTCTACATCTAAAATGTTTACCCATGACTGTATTAGATGTTTCAGAAAATTGTCATAATTGCCTTACAACTGAATCCAAAGGCTTTTCTGTGATGCTATATTGTTAATGAAATATTTTTATCGTAAAATTAACTTTTTTGTTATTAATAGTTATTTATTTTTATAGTTATTCAATTATTATTCTTTCTTAATGGTTTCGAAAAAATTCATTTGTTTCTGAATTTTTTTTGGAGAGCAAACATTGCGTTAAACGAAGTTCAAGCTAAGCTTGAAATCTTTAATTGTATCTCTATAACAAAAATTTCAGTAGAAAAATTTCAAATTTTGCAAGATAAGCGTTTAATTAAGTTATCCGAATACGTTCGGAACCGTGATTTTGCAAAATCGTATATATAAATGCATAATATTTATATTTAATGTCACTTAGATTAAAAAATGTATATAAAATTGTTTTAAGAATAATATTACAATAAAAAATTATTTAAGTACATTATTTTAACAAAAAAGGAACATAGAATGACCCATTTTCAAAATATTCTCCTTTTGTGAAAAATGCTTCTATTATAATCATATTTTGCCTGTACATAGCTCTGACCTCTGTACAGAGGCTCAACTAGAATTTTTGAAATATATAGCTTAGAAGTGGTTTTATCCATGATTTACAACAACAGAGGGGACCAATTTTAAGAAAAAAGTGCCGATAATTATATTTCAATTGGTGGTATCTCTGAAAATAATGTGAATTTTTCAAACATCCTAGTTCAGACTCTCTGGAGAAATCTTTACTTTATATAAACGCAAAATATTATTATTTGAGAAGCATTTTTTATAAAAGGAGAACATTTTGAAAAAAGATTATTCTAAGTGAATTTTTTGCTAAAATATTGTATTTAAATAATTTTTTTGTCAAAATATCCTTAAAACAATTTTATACATGTATTCTAATCTAAGTGACACTAAATATCATGAAAGTTATCCATTTATGCTCTTTTTTAAAATCACGGTTCCGAAAGTAGTTGGATACCTTAAGTACGAAAAGTTAAATATATCAGAAACTGTTTTTCCCACATGGCTTTAGTTAATACCATTTTAAGATTATGTATCAATTTGAAAAAATGTGTATATAGTATTTTTCTTTTTTTATATGTGTGAATATCTAATAATTTATTTTAAATAATTGAACGATGTCACAAAATAAATTTTCTTTTTGAGAAAAACAGCCTGCCACAAATCATGGTAAGAAAATCTCAACTTATTTCAAAATATTTCAATATAATGGTAACATATATTTTTTTTCTGTTTGCAAATAATATAAAAACAAAAAAAAACCATTTTTTTTCAATAAAGTTTTACTTTTAGATAAGATATTACATTTTGTTTAGTCCCGAAGAAATACTAAGAGTTAAATTTCTTTTCCAGGAAGCCGATTACTTTACGCAATTTTTTTTTCGTTGAGATCTTTCTAATTTTACAAATATTAATGTTGGAATGCTGAAAAAGTTGCAGTTTTCTCTTCTACTTGTGAAACAGTCACTGAGAAACAAATTTCACTTCACTTCACAAGAAACTTTACTTTAAAAAGATGAATACGCGATTTTTAATATCGAGTTGGAAAATCTTCTTAGGTACACAAAATACATTTGGTTTTGTTAAACTGGATATAAACTCTTCGGTATTAAGAAACGGGGCTCATTTTTAAAAAATTTTTTTTTATTAAACAGTACTTGATTCTAGGAATAATTTGTATTTAGTTACCGTCTGCATAATTTATTCATTGTTACTTGATAAGAGAGAGTATTAAACGCCACATAAATTTTTCGGTTTTAAGAAACGGGGCTTATTTTTTTAATTTTTTATTAAACAGTATTTGTGATTTTAAGGAATAACTTGTACTTAGTTATGTTCTGCATAATTTATTCATTGTTATTTGAAAAAAGAGAGTATTGGTATTAGAGAGTATTAACACTAGAAAATCTTAAATAATAACATATAATATTAAACACATACGAAGAAATCATAATTCCTTCTGGAATTTTGAATGACTACGGTAAAAAAAATATTAAGACCAAAACAAAAACAAAAAAACATTTTAAAACATACAGGAACAATTAAAGTTTGTAACAACTATATTTAAACCCTGCCTTTCCTTGACCATTAGCGACAGCCAGGTGGCAGTACTTGTTCTTTTGAGAAGGGGGAACTCGTTTTTCTTCGCTCTGCCCAGGATCACCCCCGGAAAAGACGCGTACACGAGGAGTCAGGGAATGCCTGTTTCCTTTTCTTTAGTCTCTAAGAAATAACCCTGAGTTATAATAAAAGTTATGAAATTTCCTTAAAAGTAATTCCTACGTGCCCAAGTTATATACAGTGAAAATCGCTTAACACGAAACCGAGGGGATCGAAACATTTTATCGTGTTGTAACTGATATATACTGATAGCGTAGGGTTATCTTTCCAATGAAGAGACAGTTTTAAATCAAAAGGGGTTTAATATTTTCTCACACGCCTGCAGTATACATATATCCCTTTAAGACCCAACCCGCACGATCGTGTGAGTTAGACATTCTTGTACGTTTTTGCTTCTGGAATAGTCGTGTGTAAGAAAATTCCGAATCCAGCGATTGAGTGGGTTTGCAGAAAGTGTAAAGTATCACTTTTTATCAACAGACGATGGTTGTCCATATTTTACTTTCAGCTGGCAAATCTAGCTAAGTTTTCAAATACAACGAAAACACATCTTCTTTTTATCCGTCGTAAAAAATTAATTATCGATATATTTCTAATTGCTTCGATACAAATTTTTGTATTAAGGTTTAATTAATTGTAAAATAGAAAAAAAATATTATTTATACTCTATTAATGTTGCTTGTAGGGCTCGGGATTTCGTTACCCGCACGATCGTGCGGGTTGGGCGTTACTTGAGTCACAGAAGCTATGAAGATAAGTTCTTGCCCTGTGAGTTTTTTTTCTGTTTCAATAATGTTGATAGAAGCCTAAATAAAAACGAAATATATTATTATATAAATAAAACTATATTTTCGGGAGAGTTACCATGGACGAGTCCCTTTTTTCTTTCTATGGCTATTTCTTCCAAATAATTTCCTTTTTCAATCATTTGATGAGAGGTAAATCATTTTCATTCTTTACATAGAGATCTGCATCCATATCTCTCTTCACCCTTCCCCCTAAAAAATTCTGGGTTTTCCGGTAAGAGTTTGCATGGTGTGGTTTAAATATTTTATTTTTTTTTAAATAAAAAAATAAAAATCTCATAAATATTATTATTTTTTATGGAATACTGTGCTAACTTTTAACCCAAAACTTTTTCAGGTGTCTCAAAGGACAAGAATTATTCTTAGACAAGAAGAAATTTTGCAAGTGATGAATAAACCAGATTGAATTTGTCAGTGATCTGTTGGATGATGACAATGCTGCGAACAAAACATATGAATCACGTATATTGGAAGGAGAATCAAGTTCAGATGAAAGCAATGAAGAAAAACATGGAAATATTTGCAATGGAAAGAAAACTTTGGATCATTCTTTACCATAAAAGTCTCCTGAGCCCATTGATTTCATTGTTTTAGCTGTTGAAAATTCTTGGTTTCTGTGCAAACAAGATGCAATATCAAATAAAATTCCTCTAAAATCAAAATGAATCACTTAAAATATAAGTTTGAGATAGTTGAAGCGTTATCAGCTTCTCCAACTACTAACAAAAGTATTTTAACTGACGATGAAGATAACAGTGTAATAATCTCCCTCTCGAAAAAAGATCGAAGCGTTATAATCCACCTGCTATACATGTCATGGCTTTTATCCTCGCTATTCCAGGATAAAAGGCTTGACATGTATAGCCATTTTTGATGTGTTGATGACATTTCAAGGTCTCGCAAGTGCAGATATGAAAATTACGAAAGCAGTTCGAAAACATGTTGTTAAAAATGCAGTGGTTATTTATACTTGTCAAAAACAAAAACAAAGATTTTTACAACAAATAAATAATGAATTAATTAAAGAGTTAATTATATACATAAATAATTTCCTTATTTGTAACAATTTTAGTTGACTTAAGATTGTTTCTTCTATCAGCTTAGAGCTAAAAATGTATAACTCGTAAAATTTCATGGGTGACCTGTTTCACATA
>BMAV01028173.1:77073-105035 GCA_019973955.1 Trichonephila inaurata madagascariensis
CCCCAAGCACCTATAATACTTCGCTTCATCGCGAGGGCAAATTAAATTGGTTAAAATCGTCTACTGCATCTCTAAAGGATAACCGAATTTATAAGATCGGCTGCTGCGCTGACAGATTCTAGTTTGCTGTTAGGAGAATGACGAATTGCATAATCCCAATACCTTCACCCGAATCGTTTGATTAAGAATTCACTTAGAGCAGCATTGATATAATTCTGAAGGCGTGTATTAAGAGGGTTTAATCAAAATTGCCAGCGTCATCCAATAATATAATAATTAATCCGCCAGAGGGAGATGCGTGCTTCTCTTATTTCAGATGACGGTATATTATCTGTCTAATTAGAATTTCATTTATTACAGGCAGAAAAAATTCGGATAAACTGGCGCAAGATGCTAGAAATCTCTATATTGGCAACATTGCCAATGTTACCTTATTAGATGTAAATGCTGTGGCTAATTTCAAATTGAGGGGAAAGTCAATCCCTGTAAAATATCAACTCTGTATTATAATTGGAGACCACCTTTTAACAAAGACCATTTCTAGGCTAAGGACAGGTCATTACAAAGGATTGAAGATTGATAGGGATGGTAGAACTTATAGGAATTGTTATAACTGTTTAGTTACAGAGCTAACACCTGCTTATACTTTTGACTGTCCAGCTATTCTTGTTGCTCAACAAGAAATATAGGGATCCTGTTTTCGTCAACAAACCTGTATGTGGATAATGTTGAACGGATTTCCAGAACAGTTATCTGGACTAATGATAATATTTTTTTTGGTCCCGTCATAGACACGGCATCATCCTCATCAACATTTTATTAATTTTCTTAACGGCCTTTGTCAAGCTTGAGAGGCCGCGGTAGCCTAGTGGTTATGAGCTCGTGAATCGAGGTCTCATGCTCAAGTCATTGTACCTCTGAAGACTCTCCTTTGGTCCATGGCGAGAGTACTATGCAGCTTCCCTTTAGGCGAGGAACCACTTGGGTGGAAAACTGACTAAACCCCTCCACTATCTTAAGCCATTCGGAAATTCATTCCATCCAAAGAACTAAAATGAATTTGACTTCTCGAAGCCCTCCTGCTCACCACTGATACGCAGCTAAGAGTCCTGAAGAGTCCTGGTCTATCTCTTCAGTACAGGTGTTCCAGGGCTCACCAGACGGACTTGGCGTGCTTTAGAAGCGGTCACCTGCGTAGTATGACTTTTGTGCAGGGGGTAAAGTCCATCTTTACCTGTCACTGCTCTCTCCCTGCTTCTCCTGCTCATCTTCTGGACTGCTGGGGCATTTCCCAGCGACAGTTGTATGAAAAGCAAAACCTGGTGTGTTATACTATTATATGGAAAGGTCAAATGGACTTTGTGTAGGCTTTCCTGCTTCAAGGGGATTAAAAACAACAACAGCCTCTCTGTGAAGATGGGATGATGCACGTTAAATATGTAGAGGTTTAATGCCATCCCTTGGCAAGGTGTCGTAGTTTAATAGGGAGGTGCCAGCTTTGGTGTCGCGTCCTTGTCACTTGACCACACTTCATCAATTGCGAGGCTATTAGCCTTCGTGTTGCTTTATAATGTGTGAGACGTAAATTAACATTCTCGATAATTTGTTGTTTGAAATTAAAAAGAGTTATGGTACCTTTTTTTAACATTGCAAAATAAATATTTATGACATTTCTGGATCCAGAAGTAATGCGAAGAAATAGACACATCTTTTTCGTCCTTACATGTGCATTTTCTCTTACCGAAATTTAAAAACGTATGGAAATATTTGTCACTACATCCATGATAAATAAATAGACAATAACGGATATAAAATGTAGAAAAAACTCTAAAACATTTAAAGTATTTTTTCTGCTTGAATGTAAGTATCGATGTACCTGTTTTTTTACTCAGGAAATAAAAAATTACATTCATAATTTTTGTTGTAAGATAATTTAAACATATTATAACTTGCTTGAAAATTTTTGAAAAAATAAGTTGTCTTGTTATCTTTTTTACTTATAATCACATATATTATGTTCTTTTTAATTACTTAATTTATAATATGAAAAACTGTGAGAATAGTTAATTCAATATAATACATAAATTTTTTTAAATGAAAATCACTTTTGCAGTTGTGAGTATGATTAGAAGTATTTAAAAAAGGATATATAAAATTTTTAATTATTCTAGCATTTTCTATATTTCGTGTAAATAAATTTAGTAAGTAAGCAAAAAAGTTGAACAACATTCGAATATTAGTTACTTGGACAAAGAATTTTAAACATACGAAAAATAAGTTATTACACTTCCTGAATTTCAATTGCTTATAAAACACAAAGGCAGTGCTCAAATAACAGTGTTACCAATATAGCAACGAATTACGTAATATGAATATGGTGTGAAGTATTGAGTATCGAATATCAAATTAATTTTCGAAGAATGACGTATTTTTCTAGAGATTTTCTTCCTGTTTCATTCATGCTGATATTGTAAAATCTTTTGACTGCTCTCGTTTGACAGCATTTTAATAGTAATTTAAACTTAGCAATTGTCAGCCTTTGAATATAAATGAAATAATTACAATTGTGATACGAGAAGTCGTGCCTGCTGAACAGTAATTTTTTTTCTGAACCACTCGACTGATAATATAAAATCAATAATTTAAAATTCAATCATTTCAGAGCTTTCGGTACTACATTCTTGTGCTTAGTTGAGCTAAAATAAATCTTATAGTAATTTCCATCACAGTCCTTCACTTTAAATTATGTATATTAACACAGTAAAAATAAAATATAAGTATAGGTTTAATAAACATAAAAATTCATCTACAATTATTACTAACATCCTATATTTTCTATGATTGTTGGTGTAATAGCAAAGTTACTGCCAAGGTAAAATAATTACCACTTAGAAAAAGTAAGATACAGTTATAAAGTACATATATCATGAAGGAAGCTGTAATTGATGGAATTTCTGTCTGATCAAAGCCCATAAGATTGTTTCTATTTTTCCAGAGTCATTCAGAATATGTTTATTCTAAAGAAAAAAAAAAATTCATTAGATAGAGATTTCAAATAAAGTATTATTCCTGATTTGTTATGTATATAAGGCATGTCTAATCTAAAAAAAACTTTTTTTAAGTAATAATTTCTATTGGCGCGTTTTGCTGGAGAGTGAGCTTGGATGCACGTCACGCTCGGGTTTGTAACTCTCCTTTGGCTTTTTTCGTCTCGAGGAGGAGTGCTCGTACAAAGTCGTCTACGACATACAAACAGCTAAAAAGAAAAGGAGGGACGTTCCACCCTCGCCACTCTGATACGCGGTAGTTTGTCCCCCTACCAATACACCGTGAAAGTAAAGTTCCTAGCTTCAATCTAAGTAGGACTCCTCCCCCCACCTCTTTCTACGAAAATGATTGCGGATTCTTCCTAATCCTAGAATTGAAGCATGAAAATGAAACATGTAATATTTTTTTAAGAAATACGCTTAGAGAGAGCAGTGGATTTAAGAATAAAATTCTATTTTTGTAAGTGAATCAGAATAACAATGAACAAATAGTTCTATTAATAAACTCACTTAAATATACTTTGAGTATAAGAAGCAAATTAAAACAACAAAATTAAGTACAAAGGTATTAAGAAAAAGTTACATTAAATAATTTAAATACCAGAAAACAAAATATAATTAAGAAGGCTTACCTTGCAGCAGCACGGGATATATTTGTATAAAACTGCCATACAATGACAAAAGAGCTAGTATAAGCTAGAGATTATGTAATATAAATCTTCTGATTAAATCCCTTTTTAAAGGTTTTCACCTAGATTCCTCTTTTCCCAATCAACTACCTGTCTTACTATGCCTTTGCTTAAATTAATTCATGGATAGCATTGAATATTGTTAAATTACAACCAAAGTTCACAAAGCCGGATAGGGTCTTCTGAACAAATTACCTATGATTTTGAATGGGAATTTTAAACTGGATTTTTCAAAAGACAAATCAAAGCCTTTAGTTTATTTTTTAAAATCAGAATTCAATTTAATTATGGCAAAATGATTCAAATGAAAGCACGAGCAAGTGCGGAACAACGCTTGACGGAGTTTTTTTTACAGATATTTAGATAAAATTTACTAGCTTAGGTTTTTATAACCTATTTCAGCTACCATAAACCTATTGTTTCCTTTTTAAAATGCAAGTAATTCACAAATATGATTGTATATTTCGCAAAAAATATGACTTAATGAGTACAGACATATGAATAAATAATTTTATAGGGCAATACAAATATTCCCTTATTTTTTAATCCCTGAAATAACATTACAAAATTTGCAGTTATCACTTCTATCGTGTGGTCATAAGCACACACACTTCTTTTTTTAAAAAAAATTCTCAAGCATTGGTGAGAAAGAATTTTGAATAAATAACATCAAAAACAAAAAAAATATTGCTTTCAATTTTTTTTAACATTTTTTTTTTTTACTTTTTAAAATTATAATTAATTTTTTTAAAATGATTTATTACTTACATTTATTTATAGTTTTTGTTATTGTTAAATGTTTGACTTTAAGACTCCAGTTTGTCCTTCTTTAAATGAGGCATTTATTTTTTTTTATATGAATCAAATTTGCATTTGCTACAAAATATTTTTTAAAAATGTTTTCAAAAATCGTTGACATACTTAAGTACAGCTACATAAACAAAAGTTGTATTAGAGATTGCTTAAAAGTCTGTCTTGGAGTAACAACCACTCAAGAAAATGTCCACACAGTACTATTAATAAGACCATACAATAGAATAATAGCAATTAATTTTTTAGAGGCAGATTTTGTTTAGAACTCGTTACATATCTTTATTCAAATATAAAACGTTTACTAGCTAACTATTTTTTAACTTAGATAAAAGTATTACAGGATCAAATAAAAATTTCAAATATGTCCTTAAAGTCCAAAATTCCTTTTCTTATAAACGTTCTAAGATAAATTTTATTAAAGACCCAAATTAATATTCTTTGATAAGTATCATTCGAGTAAATTTCTTTATTTAAATTTAAAAACCCAAGTCCCTTCTTAAAATATATTTTTTGAGTGAATATTTCTGAATTTGAGAGATAGGGAGAGAGAACTCTTTGTAATATGCAATTACATATATTGCATAGTGCTTTTTATACAGAAAGAAAATCATAAACTAATGTAAATGAAAATACTAAAAGTGAAAGAAAAATAACGGTTATGTAAATATTTTAAGTAGATTTCACATCAAGATGCAATCACACAAGTGAAGCGAAATTAATTTGTGAGAGCTTTTAGAGAAATAAATCTTTTGCAATGACTTTTTGAAGCTTTATTTAATGCTCTGAAAACGTTGCAAAAAGAAGAAAAAACACTTTTAGAAATAAGTTCTATAAAATATTTTGATTCTTTCATTTGTTTATTTTTTAAATATTCAGTGGAAAGGGATCATATGAATGAGCTGTTCAGACACTTTTTTTTTCAGGTTCAAAATTATTTCGCATTATGCGAAAGCGAAAATCTTAGTTATAATTCAAAGCTAACAATCTCTTTCACACTTAAAAAATTAAATTTATAAATTTAGAAAAAGATCGTGCACGCATTTGTTCTGAAGACACTGTGATTTTTCTAGGTAAATATCTTATTTTTTTTAAACCTGTGCATTTTTTTCAGGAAATAATTTGCAAACTCAAACTTTTAATATTGCCAACCAAGAGCGGTTTTCATTAAATAAAACTTCTGAGCAGCATTTGAACCTGAAAACTGCTGGGATAAAAAAGAAAAATTAACAAATATGAGTTTCAATATGTACAGTTTGTCCACTAAAGTCCCTTGTCACCCTCTTAATTTCGGAACGGTTGCTGCTATAAACATAAAAGCGGTGTCTAGTTATAGTTAAGTAACCATGCATTATACTGCATAAAACTACCTACTGCGCCATCTGGTGGAAAACTGCATAGTTAGCATTCCTATTTCGAAAACGTAACGAGATAGAGGAAAAAAGTGATACATAAAATTTTAGAGCATCATCATTTAGTACGAAAATACACCTTGTCGACATTAATGAAAAAAATAGAATGGTTAAGCCTCGAATTTATTTTTCCATGATTTCCTTTACTGTGATGGGAAAAAAATGATCTGAGAAAGAAAAAAAACTAGTTATAACAATATATCATTATTTGAGGAGTTCCAAATTCCAACCGTCAGCTACAATTCACATTTGGATCATCGTTTCAATGTCACGTTGCGCACGTTGGAGGAGAGAGCAGGGCACATTGGCTCAATCATCCATGAGTCCTTTAAGGTCCTGTCATATTTGTGGACAGGTCTCATACACCTGCTGTTTCAGGTTTTCTCACAGGAAATAGTCCAGCAGAGACACATCAGGCAAACATGCAGATCAATCTCCGACACCACCCTTCCTAATTATTTGACCAATATGACAACGCTCCTGCTTCCAAGAAATCTTCAGTGAAGCAGTTCCACATCAAAGAATTTGGGAACTAAGCCGGCATTCGGGACTTAAGAGAGCCTCTAATATATTTATGGCCTTCAAGATTTTTTAAAATTAGAACATGAAAATATGTTTCTTTATCGTTTATTTAGTCATTTGCCGCTCAGCCAGTATGGTAGATTTGACACTTGGCTTGTAATCGAGTGGGCTCGGGTTCGAATTCCGAATAAAGCATGGATGTATCTTCAGGAAAAGAAGTCGGAATTTCGTTTGAAATGGATTCCCGTCTGGATTGGAAAGCAGTTCATCACGTTCTGTTCTATGCTGGGATCATCGTTTGTTATAAAGTCTATATTCTTCTGTGATTGTATGGTATTGTCTGTCGTATGTATCCCAGGATGAAACACACAACATTTACTCATTTTTTTTCAAAAGAATTACACAACAAGATCTGAGAAGATATTTAAAAAAGATTAGAACCATTTTCTCTTTTTAAAAACAAATTCGAGCTCACTGAATTTTTAAATATCTATATAAAGTTGATGTAATCTTATTGAAATTCTTGCGTGAAATACTCTACACAGTAAAAAGTACAATCCTTTGAAAATGTATATGGGCTTGCGATATCCAAATGGTCAGAGTTGAGAACTTAAGCAGTAATTGTTTCTATCGAATCGTGAGTTCGATTCTTGGCTCCATTAAAGACCCATAATATAGAGAGAATGATACACGTTAAATCTTTCGGCTCAAAGTTCTCACGTTGATGCGGTGTGCAATTTTAGAGTAGACATTTGACCGTGGCTCAAAGTTCCGAGGCTAGTCATCAATAATTTTAATGCAGCTTTATAGTCCGACGTTATGTTACTAAACAACCAATCAAACCCTTGAGAATATATTTTATGAATTTCCAGCAACTACTATATAATTTCATTAAAAAAAAATACAATCCTATTTACTTCGGAGACTTTAAACTTTCGTCTGGCATTCCTTAATATATTGAAAGCTTCAATTCTACATAAAAGTTTTCTCAAAGGGGCAGACGAATTTAACTTGGCAAAGAAATCTTGAAAAGATGCCAAAAAAGAGGATTATAGGGATTTTTAAAGTTTATGCTATAAAATTTTCGAAATCCTGATCTAATAGAGAGGATTCATCAAACGATAAGTATAATATATTTCACAAGTTAAAAGAGTTTTGTTCCAAAAATTGCTTTGAGATAAACCTAAAAGGCTCAATGTTTTCTTTGAGACTATGCTAAGATTTATCATGTTTTCTTTTTTATTGAATCATATATTGTTTTTATTAGTTGCAAAAAATTTCTTTGTAACAGACAATTCAAAGAATTGTAAAAGTCAAACGTGTTTAGTAATACAATTTTATTTTCTCTGTGGATTTTTAAACATTTTTTGGTGTCTGCCTTTTTTTATTTTTATACAACTAATGACAATTTATTCGTCTGGTCCTGCATTTATATTTTTTGAGTAAGATAATGCAACATAGATATGAATATTTTAATTTATGATTACTTGTACCGTACTGTTTTCGATAAGACAAAATATAAGTCTGTATAATTCTTCTGGTGCATTTTGCGACACCAAGTGATTTCAAATTTATAGTTATTTTATCTTTATCGCTTTACTTTATCGCTTTGCTTAAATAAGGCAAAGAAGTATTAAGTAAGCATAAACGAGTCAGTATCCGTTCATACTATACTGTTCGAATTAATTGGGACAAATAATAAAAAAACGATTTCTTCAAGACTTTTAGTTTTTAATCGTTACGTATCCTAAATAAAATCAAAAATTTCGGTATTAGTTCGAAGTATTTCACCCTTTAGCAGAAATTACTCTTTGAAGACGTCTTGGTATTGATTTCTCTAGTGTAGCATACATCTTCTTGATTTCATCATTGTAGAACCACACTTGTTTAACACTTTTTATAATTTGTTCTGTTCTCGTACAATTCATCTTATCTGAGTGATTCTTGAGAGAACGCCATAAGTTCTCAATAGGATTTTGTTCTGGTGAATTACCGGGACAATCAAGCCTTTTTATTTTATTTTTTAGCCTAAAAGTCTGGAATAATTTTGAAGTGTGACAAGGGGCCAAGTCTTGTTGAAATGTTCCACCAAATGTTTCCATGAATGGAACAATCTACTGCTTAACATTTCTTTGTATTTTACAGAATTAATCATGCCTTAAGAGGAACTAAACTTTCAGTGCCATTTGTTGTGAAAAAACTCCAATACATCTGTTTAGAAGGGTGTTTTACATTCCATTGGATATGTCTGGTGGCAAAGTTTCTCCACCACTTCCCTTTAGCTATACTTTATTTGTATCCCTGGACAAAAATTAATATGTTTCATGACTGAAGATCACCTTCTTCCAGTCGTTAACAATCCATGATTGGTATTGTTTGGCCCAAGTTAAACGTTTTTTCATCATTTTTTTAGAAATTGTTTTTTTTCTTGGTTTTGTTGCCTTACGGCCAACTTCCATAAGCCTTTTCCGTATAATCGAGGTACTTATTTCAACATCATAACCCACTAAATTTCTTTCGAAGGTCTCTCATTGTCTTTCTTTGATTTGATTTTCTATTTATTATAATTCTTTTAGTTCTTGAAGTAGTTTTCCGTTTGTGCCTATATTTTCACTTTTCTTTTCGGAGACGATGATATGGAATCCTGAAATGCTCTTAAAATTCTTGAAACACTTGATTTATCCACACCAGCTGCATTAGCTACATCTCTCATAGTCATAGAAGTTTGTTCATTAAGAACGATTATTGTACAACGTTTCCTTCCTCGTAGTAATACCTATATTTGAACAAGCAAAAGTTACACGTGTTACATGGAACGGTCGATCATTCCACACTACTTTGAGATAAATAAAATTATTTTGAGGCGGTTCAAATCTCATCACTGGCAATCACATATCAACTTCAACAAGAAAAAGATGTTTCTCCTAATTAATTCTAACACTGTAAACTTAAAGTGAATTAGAAATAAGTTTCTATAGTTGAAATCTCGTGAATGTGGTTTCGGTAGCCGAGTGGTCCTTTTAAATCATGGCCGGTGATGTCGTATCATGGGTTAGAGTCCTAATGCCACTGAAGATCCGCTGTGTTAATGGATTATTGTACGTTAAATCAATTGAGGTTCAATACCCTTAAGTTGGCATGGAGTAGAAGTTTGAAGAGTGGGGGCCATTTCAGTTTTCGTCCTTGTCACTTGACCGAGGCTTAAAATTACGATGTTCATTCATAATAGTCTTCGTGGTGCTTTAAGAAACGTTAATGAAGATCAAGTCATATCTCGTGAAACTTAAAGTACAGCCAATTTCAAAACTACATACTGTGATTTCGTGTTTAAATCTGAAAAAAAAAAAAAATTTTGTTTTGTTCACAATACCAATTCTACGCTTTCCATACGGTTTATGTACTAATTATTAATCTTCTTTATGTACTTATTATTAATCAAACGAGAAGCCATCGCAAATCCCTTAGAAAGGCGCTGGGAACCTTCGGGGGTTCAAGACCACAGTTTAAGAATTGCTCTTCTAGGGCACTTCTTACGTATAAACATTTTGAATGTTGAAAGATTCTCCGACGTCAAAAAATCTGTAACTCCTAATGTATTTAAAAAAAAGGTTATTCATTATGTTGCAAAATGTGTCTTAAATATGACAATAAGATTGGTTACGGTTTTAATGTATACATTAAAGATTTTTTAAACTACTTATGCAAATGGCATTTGCAAATTAGAAAATTCATTAAATAAAATTGTTCTACTGTACTACCAGTAAAATATTTATTAAAATATTTGAGTTATATGTATAATTCGTAATAATAACGTCTTTAAAAGAGCAATTATAACAATGATTGAATTTCACTGCATCAATTAAATACATAAGGCAAAAGAAGGTGAAAAAAATCGAGAAAAGTATTTTAATGTATCAGTATACATTTGGTTTAAATTTAGTTCTTCGTCATGGAAAAAATATATATATAATAACTGTTTAGTTAAAGAATGTTTCTAACTAACTCGATTAAACGAAATTGATATTTCCATGGTAAAAACGAAAGAAACAAATAAATCACAAAAATAGTCTGCTTGGTTGTAAAATTACTTAAAATATTTAAGAATATTTCATAGTTAAAAAAATAAAAAGTAATTACCGTATGTTCTTTCGTAATACGAGCGCCTATACTTTGAAACTCTATCTTACAATTTTTACGTGTATTCGTTGCATAACATGCTCCTATTTTTTTTAATGAATTAACCCCTAAAATACACATGTGCAATTATCTTTTGACAAAAACGGTTCGCATGAAAACAACAGGGTATGAAATATCTCATTTCACCACTGTGCTCTTCTGCTTAACGGATTGTACATTAAGACTCATGGTTATTTTCAAAGAAAACCGAAGCCAAAATTTAATTTCCCAATAGGTGTTTTATTCATGTGCAAGGCGTAAAATTGTAGGTAATGTTTGGCGAAAGCGTCTAGGCAAAGAATTTGGAAAGTATTTTAATTTCGGACACTTTCTGATCCCATCTAACGTATTATATTAAAAATTACTGACTGAGTGCCACAGAAACATGATAATTATTCCAGGAAATAAACTCTTATTTCAGCCTTTAGATGTGTATATCAATAAATAATTCAAAACAACTTTTAAACGAAATAAAATATATGTGGATGCTAAAAGGTGAAAAGCGCTTACATTAAAGGCGAAAAGTAAAAAGAAGGTATGCATATACACAAATCTAATTTTTATATGCTCATCTTTTCTTTAATTTTTAAGCTCTCGTTATTATACTTGGGGAAAAAAATAAATCACACCCGTAAATTTCGATCTTATTTTCTTATGTTCAATGTGCACTTTATAGAACGGAATATGCGGTATATTTCAGTTTTGAAGTTATTTTATTAATGCTCACGTTAAAAAATTTAACTCAAGCTTCTCTTTTTCATAAATACACCAGATAAGTTTTATTATTAGTACTTTTTTCCGTAAGAAAACATATTTCAAAACATTTTCAAGCAATGTTTGCTTAAAAAAGCTAGCAAGAAATTAAAAATTAAGTCACGATAAGTCTCGAAACCCTATTGGTAGATATTGTAAGTGTCCTTTATTTGAAGCTGCATCCCAAACAAGTGAAGCGAATTTAAGTCGAGCTCCATGATAAGATCATTGAAGGTCTTCATGAGCGAAATTGAATTTCCGACGTCTTAGCGAGGAACTTTTTTCTGCTCTCGATTCAATTCGTGAAAACTGTTTTTAAAGATTGTTTCTTTAGGAATTTTTTTTTTTGGATTTTCTTCAGTAACAAAGTGTATAGAGATTGTGGATAAACTGTAAAAATTTTTAAAAGAATAATCTAATCGAAAACTAGTATTTAATAACAAGTAATTTTTCCTTCAAGATACCATATTACGTGAAAAAGAACTATATAATAAAACGAAATGAATTTTAGTACATTCAATTCTATAAAACTGATCATTTTCAAAAACTATAATAATACAAAAAAAACGATTGACAATTAAAAACGTAAAATTTAACTAATTTCACAAATATTTTGTTTTACTATTAATAATTACATGATTTTTTTAGATTGTCTTTATAATTTAAATTTATGAGAAATATTGCTTATAAGAATTGGATAATCCTTTTAGTGAAATAGCATAAAAAATTAAAACAATATTTTTTTCTAAACTTTTTAGAATGATCGCAATTTTAAATATCTACAAAACATATATATTTGATTTACTGTAATGCACAGGAAAATTTTCTGAGTTTCTAGAACATTATGCTTTAGAATGTTATGCGTAATTTGCTTTTTCGGCAAGAAAAATAATAGATATCGAAGGAAGTAAACCTTTTTCATTAAGCCTTTTCAGATGAAAAGTATTTGGAAAGATGAAAAAGCAATATTTTCAATATTCATTCAACTTCTTTTGTTACTAGAATTTGAAAAAGAAACATTTTTCAGTTTTATCATTTCATGATATTCAGTAAATCAACTAATTCAAAGAAATGGGTGGAAATACCTTCCATTTCTTACTAAACAAGTTTTTCTGGTAAAAAAGGGATGGAGATATTTACAAATATTTTCCGGTGAAACAATCAATTTTATAGAACTGATTTAAACTTTTCAATTAAAAATTCCTTTTAAGTCAGTGCTTCTCAAAGTTTCAAAATTCGCGACCCAATATTCATTCATTCTTTTCATCGCCCCCCCCTCACACAATAACAATGTATTGAATTCAATAATACTATATTTTGATGCTAAAAATACGATACGACTTAAACCTCTTAAGTGCCACCGACGTATATAAACGTCTTTCTCAGTCAAAGCATTAATTTCCCCTAACGTATATATACGTCTTTCCGAAGTACGATCTTTTCTGTGCACTGCTATCCATAAAATTATTTCGAAGATTTTGGAATGCAATAAAAGGATTTTGACAATGTTTACGAAGGATTTCCTTATTTTAGATTATTTGCTTCTTTATCCCCCCCCCCCCCAATATACGCGCGAAAACGTGGTATCGGGACGCTAATAGTGTAACTTTCTTCTTAATTATATTTTGCTT
Source organism: Trichonephila inaurata madagascariensis (assembly GCA_019973955.1). Classification (NCBI taxonomy): domain Eukaryota; kingdom Metazoa; phylum Arthropoda; class Arachnida; order Araneae; family Nephilidae; genus Trichonephila; species Trichonephila inaurata. The sequence goes on from BMAV01028173.1 coordinate 90,114, forward strand.
TCTTGTATTTAAATTATTTAATGTAACTTTTTCTTATTCCTGTATTTTTTAATTGTTTTAATTTTCTTTTTAGACTCAAAGTATATTTAAGTAATGTGATTAATAGAACAATTTGTTCATTGCTATTCTGATTCGCTTACAAAAATAGATTTCTATTCCTAAATTCACCGCAATATTGCTAATGATAACTATACTATTTACCTAGTTCTATAAAAAATTGTCCTTTTTCTACATTTTGTTTAATTTTAGTGTAGGACTTTTCTCTCTCTCTAAACCTATACCTAAAAATATTACATGTTTCATTTCCATGCTTCAACTAGGATTAGAAAAAATCCCGCATTCACTTTTGTAGAAAGAGGTGGTGGGATGCCTCACTTAGATCTAAGCTAGGAACTTTACTTTTATGGCGCATTGGTAGGAGGACAAACTACCGCGTTTCAGAGTGGCAGGGATGGGGGAAACATCCCTCCTTTTCTTTTTAGAGGTGTGTATGTCGTAGACGACTTTGTAAGAGCAGGATTTCCGACTCGAAACGCAAAAAGCCAAAGGAGCTTTACATACCTGAACATGACTTTCATTCAAGTTCACTCTCCAACAAAATGCGCCAATATAAGTCATCACTTCAAAAATTGTTTAATTTTTAGTGCACGAGAGATATTTTTATATAAAAAATGAAACATTCTTGCTCTTCTATAAAAAAATTATTGAGCTGAAAGAAAAGCTTTTAAACCTTTCAAATGTCACTAAATTTTTTAAAGAAGATATTGGGAAAAATTATTCATATTTAGAAAAGTCTAAAAGCACATGTTGGAAAGTAAGGAAAAATAAGTGCAGTGACATATAATAGAAAAATTATAATACTTATAATTTGATTAAATTTATTCTCATTCTTTTTATTTAAATGTGTTTCGCAGCCGAGTATTAGAAAGTGATTCTGAACAGATATCTTTAAATCGAATTAGAAAGAGACACCAAATTATAAGACTCAGTAATAAAAGAGACACTAACGAAATTTTGCAATTATGTTGAGGACGTCCATATTTCGGGGAAATGCAATTAGTACTCGTGATTCTTCGTCTTCCTACGCATTCAAGCAAAATAATTTACCATAAAATTCGTCTTTAACGTTACATCATGGTATCATTCCTTTACTTTGCTTAATGAAACTACCGAGCTGACTGAAATTAATTTCTCTTCGTATTAAAATATAAGATAAAAAAAAGAAATAAATATCTTACACATTGCTCTGGTATAGAACATCATACATTATCATGCATAACATAGCACATTAGTTAAGGTATCCGAACACGTTCGGAGTACTTTTTGACAAAATAACATATTTAAACATCATAAATGCTTTTTTAGGACTCAATAGCAATAAATACTAATATTTAACTAACAATATTTAAAATAAATTGCCTAAATTTAACAAACATCACAATTATAACTGAAATTTTAGCAATATTTTTGTAAAACTTCAAAGCAATTAGAGAAAAAAGTAATAAACTTATATTAGAGTATAAAAGTATTACCCAAACAATTTACATACATTTTAGAAAATATACTAAAATTTTAATGTTTCATTAAAACTTGAAAATTTTAGAGCTGATTGAGTAAACATTATACGAAAATTCACATTCTTTATGAGATCATTATCTAAATAACAGGCACTTACTCAAAAAGTATTCATACAATAAGACATATTTTAGTACATTCTCTAGAAAACAGCATAAATATCAGGTTGAAAAATTTTACAGAAATACCTTTGTAATACTTTGAGTTATCAGACTCGCCATGATAGATTTTGAACAATTTAAATGCCCACTTCTGGTAGATCAAAGACCAACTCTTTCGGTTTTTCTAACTTTATAAAATTGATTGTAGCTTGGCCTCGAGGTAGCGTAGAATCAAAACAAAGTATGTTTTGTAAAGTCAAAAGATAGCTCTATTCAATAAAATAAAAAACAAAAATATCTGCCTTGACTGAATTTGGTCATTCTCAACGTGTTCGGATGCCTTAAAATGTCTAAGACGTGCAGGTGATCGAAGACATAAGCGATTTTACATTGAGAAAATGCCCCCCTAGGGTGCATTTCCCTTAGATTATCTGCGTGAGCTAGAGGTGTAGGGTCAACTAAAGAATGAGAAGTAGCCATACTCTTAATATGACTTTATTAAGAACTAGAACTTAAACATTTAACTAATTAGATAATGATTATATGTGAGAGAATCTACGATGAACAACCACACAATACAAGTAGTACTGAATTAACCTTGCTCGGACCACTACCAATATCTAACCCGCCTAATCTCAATTTCAATAATAACGCAAGTCCTAATATTAAATAGTCAATCCTACCTTAATCCAATCGTAGCTCCGATACTAGGGAGTGGCGTCTTTATGCGAGTGCAATGGTATGCACCTTGACCTAATGGCTTTTTCTTCGGAATAACTCCGTTGGCCGTCCTTTGAATATTGTATCAATCTCTCAAAAAACATTCCCCAAATTGCCATTTTACTTACTGAAACTTCTGTTATTTAAAAGCTATCTAATTTGCATTTAACCTTCACGTTTCACTTCTTGGGTTTTGGTTGGAAAAGAGTTGCCATTAATCTTGGCCCCAAAAAGTACCCAAAGGACATGTTAAAGAAAAGACGTGTGAGCCCGTCACAACATATTTAATCATAAATTCACTTAGCTCTTTTGTCAAATTATATTGAACGCGTTACTGTATTTGAAACGGAATATACTTACTGATTGCATTATTATTTACCTATCATTTCATGGCTCGAGAATTGTTTCTACTCAGATTGATAAGAACCGCTCGATAAGAACAGCTTCTGAAATCTGAGAGTTCACGAAGATAACTTTTGATCAAATGAAAAATAGACCTTAAGTAATGCCAATGGTTTTAAAAAGGTAAGAATATCCCAACTTATCAAAATCTCAACCCAAACTGAAACTACAGAGCAAGTTTATGCAACTTTTTCTTAATATATATTTTTTTTCTTTATAAAGTAATTATTGCTCTATTCAAAGAAGATCTGAAGAAAAACAGTTATCTATACGTACAAAAGTATGCCAAATTAAAGTATGAAGAAGAACGATTTAATAAAAAAAAATTCTTGTGTTTAGCCAAATTTAAAAATTTTAAGTAAATGTTCAAAGTTTATAAAATCCTGAAAATTATCAAATGCCCTCAATATGTGTATTAAAAGGTAACAGTACAGCATTATTTAAAAAGTGTTTGACAAACTCTACTTTAAAAACTCCCATAATCTTATTTTGAATTTTCTTACTTTTCGCTTCACTGATTGTTTTTAAAAAAAATCGTGGTCTAAAAACGTTTTATTTATTTCATATGTATTTTCCCTCTTTCTTACTTTAATTAAAAATATTCAAGGGATTAATGATCTTAGTGATTTAATTAAAAATGATCGTATTGATTTAATTCCCTACAGTTTATTCATAAATTTTTTTCTGTAGTTTCTATTGACCTAGTATTAAGAAAATCTGAATATAACTAGTTTTAATTAAAGAGTTAATAGTTTATTTCTAAACTTTAATTAACAAGACATGTGATGGGTCTATCCGTGTTCTTACAACTAATAATCCTGTTGAGGAATATTGGCTCTTTAAAAATTATTTTATTGTAAACCTTCCCCGAAGAAGAAGATGTGAGTATGTAAATTAAGACTTGTATACAAAGATTAAACTTTCAAGTTAGAAAGAGAGAGAGACTAGACTATAAATGATAGCAGTGATTGATTTAATGTGAAGTTAAGCGAGAGCACATTGTAGTTTATTAGTGCAGTGCTTCTCAAATTTTCAACATTTGTTCATGTCATAATTTTAATCGTACCACCCCCCTTGTACAATAACAATGTACTGAAAGCAATAATAATGTACTTTGACTTAAGCTACAATATAATTATAATTAAAAAACGCGCGGTACAAATTATTAAGATAAGTATTAAGTTTTGTATATAATTTTGTATATGACAAATCCATGGGAGTCGCTAGCAATTATTAAACTTGTTATAATTTTACCATTGATAAATTAATTATCAAATACATTGTACAGTATTGATACATTTATAACTATATCAGTATAAATATATATTTCATTTTTTATTGTCAGAATGTATTTTGTTTTGCTTCTTTCAGAAAATTGATAACTATTTTAAATCTTTTATTTTCGACCTTTCGATATGCTCTCCCCACGGAGTGTTAGTACTCCACCATACTGGGTGCGTCCAACAGTTTGAGAAACGCTGTATTAGTGTAATATTAAGATTGACGATTTGGTCGCTTGGAATTCAGTGATCCGATTTATTAAGTCTTCTTGTTTCGCATCTACCTCGTTATTGCTTTCCATATTTAGTAATTTCTTAACTTGGCTTAATAAAATTTGTGTCATTGCTGTGAATTTGATAATACAGTAGAATGTCATTTATACGAATCAATTGGGACCAGACACCGTTCGAATACGCGATTGTTCGGATAACCGAAAACATAATGCGTTCCATGCAGTATATGAAACCGGACACTATACGAATATTGAAAATTATACGAACATGTGGGAAACGTGCTTAAAGAAAAAGCAAAATAAGTGCAAAATGTCACATTTTTACCTTTATATTGGAAAATAATGACTTATTTTTCGCTGTACCATTGTACACTTTCGTTTTTTCGCTGCAAAGTCTCTAATTCTCTTGAGCAGCTGTAGTTGATTAGGACAGCAGCACTCTGATTGTTGTTCGCACAACTCCATAGCTGTCTCTAACGCAGAAAACGTGACAGCATGTGATGTACCCTTTCTACTTTCGTTGTTTTTGTTGTCTTCGTCTTCGTCCGCTTCATCGGCAACAGGGTCGGATTCTTCTTGCCCGGAAGTTACAATCTCGTCATCATTTAGCATTTAAAATACACAGAGTCTTCTGCATCGCATGCCATCCAGGTTTCTACATCTTCTTCATCACGTTCTTGAAATACTGGAATCGATTGGACAAAGTCGGTAAACTCCTCCCTGTGGTCGTCAGTAAAGTCTTTTTCGCCTTCTAAATATGTATTGCATTTTTCAAAAACAACAACAACAACTGGTTCGTATATTTGACGCTCCGGATAATAAACGTTCGGATAAACGACATTTTACTGAACGTAGAATTTGTTTTGAATATGGATAATCTTCCTTCCGACTCTCATGCACTAATAGACATCGAGGAACCACCATTACAGACATATATTACGATATTCCATAAGCTCGAGACTTTTAAATACTCTTTGAATCTTATAATTTTCATCTGTTCTTATGTATTAACTATTACGCCATTTCTCATTTATAAATTCAGTCCGCCTTGCAGAGAGGAAATGAAAGATAATGGTTTTCTACACAGTGTATTATACAATGTCATGAATATGGATTACTTTCTACAACTATTGCATGCATGATGTGTTGAATGTAAAGCAGACATCCCAATTGTAGAACTAATCCATATTTATTTAGATGTTCCTATTTGCATTAGAATAAGTTTAAAAAGCGTAGTGTTCTCCACTCATTCAAAATTCAAATCTTTTATTCAAAATAAATCTCTAAATGGCGGAGTAGTATTATATTTGGTAAACAATTTAAGCCACGAAACTAAACATTGCTTTAAATATAAGGTTAAAAGATAGATGATTAAATTAAACTAAATTTAACTTAGTATATGTTCATAATGTAAACATACTTTGAGAAACAATCACTGCATACAGTTTAATTTAGTATATGTTTATCGTGTAAACATGTTTTGACAAACAATTTACGTATAGTATAATTTAATGTATGTTTAACAAGTAAATACATGTGGGAAGTAATTGTATTTTATTTTATAGATAACTATTAAGATACATACTGTAAGGAAAATTCATTTAAAACTGGTAGTCTGGTTTGCGAAGTATTTTAACTCAATTACCGTACTTGTTAAGAATGAGAAGTTACATTTGAATTTATTGTGCTGAAACTCAATCGAAACCGCAGATTGAAACAGCACAAAAATAGAAATTGATTAAAGAATTTATATGAAGTAATAATTCCCAAATTAGAGGTATCAGAACACAAAGAATATTTTTGTATAAAAATTTTGCCATTTCTTCATGTATTTAAGGTGTCTGACTACATTCGGAACTGTGATTTTGTCAAAGGGTATAAATGTTTATATATATATATATATATATATATATATATATATATATATATATATATAAAGTCATTTGAATTTGAATATGCATAATGAAATTGTTTTAAGAGTATTTTTACAATTACAAGAAGGCATATATTCAAAACATTCTCCTTTTATTGAAAATGCTTCAACAGTGCTAATGTTTTCCCCAGGGGCGTAGCTACCGCCGTATCAATGATAAGGGGCCCCCAAGCTACAGGGGCCCCAACATATGTATAACTACAGTCTTACTAATAGCTCTGTCATATATAAAAAAGGGCCCCAAAAGAATTTTGATACAGGGCCCACTCAGAATTAGCTACGCCAGTGGTTTTGCCTATGTACAGTGCCTGAACTAGTATTTTTGAGTTTTATTATTTAGAAATGAATTTATTCATATTTTAAAACATCAAAGTAGAGAAATTTTTATAAAAAGCAATGATTATTAGTTCAAATGATAATAGCATTGAAAACAATATGATTTTTTTTAAATCTTAATTCAAGCTTAGTAGAGATTTTTTTGCAATATATAGACAAAATATTATTATAGAAGTCTTCTCCATAAAGGAAGGTTTTTGTAAATATGTCAATCTTTCTTCATTTTTTGCCAAAAAATTGCATTAAAATAATTTTTTATTGTAATAATATGTTCAAAAATACTATTTTTATTCGTATATTCTAATTCAAGGGACACTAAATATCAAACAAATGATTTATTTATACTATTTTGCAAAATCTTGGTTCCGAACGTTGACAGTATAACCTTAATTTCCTCAACTGTCAATAGGAACTAGTCATAGAAATTTAAATTGATATATTTGATAAAATAGATATGACTTGGTTAATACTACTATACAATTAATGAAGATGATGTATTATAAAAGTTTAGAAAAAGGAAAAAAAAAAAAAAAAAAAACCAGAAAACATTTCAATCGTCCAGATGCAGTAGTGTTTTTTTTTGCTTGGTTTTTCTTTTACGGTAGAGTCCAGTATCTGGGTCACATTAGAAACTGGAACACATACATGATAAGAAAAATTTATTATACCAATAAAATGAATACAGAATTAGTTTTTGTGCAGGATGCTCTTGGAGGAACGCCAATTGAGAGCACATCTGAACAGCAATAATAAATGCCACTGCATTTGTAATATCCATAAATCTGTCGCAGGAAGAAGACGGCTCTAAATCTGCGTAACCATTTAACAATTCAAATCTGTGTAACCATTTAGTTAGTTATAATGTATAGTTTACCTGATTTATCGTTTTTAGGATTGCATCACTAAATTTGTGAAAAGTTTTGTAAATGAGTTAACTTGTACTATACAGAAATATATATTTTTTAAAAATGACACATCACGAGAATTTAACCCTTTAAGCAGTCGTTTCTTTTTTTGCTCAAAATGTTCCAAAAAAGTCACATTTTTTTATTACGTATAGCTTAGCATAAAACTTAACAGAATGCGAATAAAGTAGAATTTTATTTTAATTTTCAAACTTAAAGTTTTCGAACTATTTTTATTTTATAATTGTGGAACACAAGATACCCTAAATGTTTGAATGTTATAAGTACACTTTGCATGCTATGAAGAACGTTTAGTACACCTTAAAAGAATTTTTCTCATACTTTTAAAAACATTTCACGTTCTTGTCTCTTTCTACTGTTGAGGATTGTGTTAACATATGTCGTATCGTTGGCCGGTGTTGCTTTGTTTGGATTGTTGGAGTATCAGGTCTCAGGAAAAACATCTTCAGAATTAATTTTCATCTTCTTTATTTACCCAAACATAACGTAGAAGGTTAATCACCTTTATATTTCACATCTATCGTAAGAACACATATAACAGAAGCGACATTTCACATGACGAACACAGAGACAAAGAGATTTTTGCTTTATATACCCGGCAGTGAAGACCGCGGAACTATTTTTTAACAAGAGCTCTGATTGGTTAAAATGGATGGTAAAGGGATTTTTGAAGTAATAATATTAGTTAAATACAATTACGATTAAGATTGGGGCGTTAGTTTTGAATCAAAGAATTAAATTTTGTTTTAAAATTTATTAAAAAAGAGTTAATTAAAAGAGTGCTAGAGGGATTCATTACATATACATTTATATATACATATATATATATAATATATAATATATATATAATATATATATATAATATATAATATATATATAATATATATATATATATACATGCACAGGCAATTTAAAGCATAGTGTAATACTAAGTCTTACAATGCAATGGGGGCAGAGGTAACACCGACTTTTTTTTAATTATGTTTCGATTTCAATTTCTTCTAAGGCAACAAATTTCACATTGCTTTGCCGATTCCTGTTTTTAATCGAAAATTTCCAAGAATCTAAGTTCCTTCTTTCACTACAAAACTCCCACCTTTACTATAAAGAAAATTCCGGAAGAGAAATATTTCAGCACCATGCACAAATTGCATAAATTAAAAACACTAGCACTTGTAATCTCACTATATGAATTAAAAATCTGTGCTAATCAAAGATAGAAAGAAGAAAATATCAGTGCTCGTACAACGAACGGGCAAACCGGTTGTGGTCATCTTTCAGTAGCCCGAACGGTTTACGGACAAACCAGTAAAGGGTTTAAATATATGACGGAAGCTTAGGAAAGGTAGATATACAGCAGCATGTTTGTGTGAGATTCAGACTTTTATATATAAAATTTATAAAATAACTTTAAAATTGAATTTTATTGTAATTCATCAAATTTTACTACAAAAATAAACTTTTTATTAAGGAAAACTGAAAATTAAGTTAATGTAGTCCGTAAATATTGAATAAAAATATTCGAGTACATAAGGTGAATCATATGAAGTGTAAATAATATGATGGTTTTCATTGATCATAATATGTTTATTGTGTGTAACTTAAAATAAGTCCCAGTTTAAATGGAGAATTTCATATTTACTTTATAACAATAACATAAAAATACAAATAATAATTCATTTGTCGTCGCAGACATAATGTTTAAATATAAAATATTTTCAAGAACCGGTTGGGGAATGGGGTGATCAATATACACGTGGAAACATGCGCTTTTTTAACTTTGAATATGGAACAACACAATAAGAGAGCATTTGGTGTAACTCCAAGATATATATAAATGTTTTTCTACCAACACAACACTAAATGTTAATTTCATTCGTTAATTAGTATCTGGAAGAATAAAACTGAGTTGTTAATTATTGATGCATACTGAAATAAGGAAAACTGAATTAACGTTAATTATTGATGCATACTGAAATAAGGTTGATAAGTATTAACAAATAATGCTTTTATTGCCAATTTTCAAAGCAAAGTTTATGAAATCGGAAGATGTACGTCGAGAAATCTAAGAAAGAAAAAAATTTGGTTTTAGAAAAGGGTTTCAAATGTACTGTATGATTATAATTATACTTACCCTACAAAAACATTCTGCAGCTATCATTATATTTAGTATATTGACTACTCACGAGACGTACTTAAGGGAATTATAACAAAATTAGTTAAAAACGTCCAGTAATTGGCTATTTGCATGGAAAAACGATTAATCTAGAAAAGACTCAAGGGAATTCATAAGCAATTTAAATATTTATTGACTAGTTTTTATCACCAGGGAACTATATTAGATAAAGGTAGGAAAATTAATGACAGTATGCCAGTAATAAATGGGAAAAGAATAATTTAGTTGCCTTGATCAGGTACAGATTTTGATAATGTGCCAAATTAATCCCTTTTGATCCATTTGCCATAGAGATCCATGTGGCCAAATAGGTACATGGCAGCTTCATTTGATGAATGGCTTAAGTAAAGCAGCTATCAATAACGTTTAAGACGGCATAAGAGAAATACTTCCCAATGTTGCCAACGCCGTGCATCGTCAGATTATTGACAATGTACTCATTAACATGTCGTAATTGACCTGATGTGATGTTTCATCCATAAAGCGTGATGGAGTTCTTCAGTCTTCCAACGTCTTAACATCTTTTCAATAGATTCTTTAAGTGACCTGTAAATCAGTTAAATTATGAAATATTTTTTCTTTTTAACAGATGTACATCCTATGTTTTACTTGGTTTTACATTGCACTTTTATAAATCATTTCCTGCGTTGCTTAAATTGCTTATACATTCCGTGTGAGTAAATCATTTGTTAAATTCGTAATTTTTCTGTACAAAACGCCACCTAGGGAATGTTTGGGAATTATTTATTTTTTTAAAAAAAAATCTCAAATTTCATTTTGTGTAGGTACACCAAATTGAGTGGCAAATCACTCACTTGCTTTAGATACAGGATGATGGATATGAGGGAAGTTTAGCCATAACCCCTTGTAGAGTTAGATGATAATTCGAGTGTATTATGAAAATTGTTGATTCAAACGTTATTATATTTTACAAAATATTTTAATCAATATTTGAAAATTGTGTGATGAAAAGTTTTGAGATATATTTAGGTGAGTTATGTTTGCTTTATGAAATAACCTGATATTTTTACTTTGGCACTTTTAAAGTAGTACAACAGTCTTAGAGCTAATACACTCTAAAGCATAAGTTGAAAATCGGTAGATATGTTGCGTATGTATTGAAAACGAAACGCTAACAGTATTATAGAATTTGAATGTTTTATTCAAGAAATACAGTTAGAAGAGAAAAAATCAACGATTTAGTGGCCAACCGGTAGTAAAAATGCTGTTATCCAGGAGGGCGTTGACTCTTAGAATTGATAGATGTCCCCTTTCGAGATTGGCTCCAATTGGCTCATCGAATCGGTTTGATTTACGAATGGGCAGAGCCCACTCTTCCTCTATAAGGGAAATATCTGGCTATCAAGCCGGCCAGGGATGTATTAGAGAAGCAGGATTATAAGCAGTGGATTGCGTGCCATCTGCAGCCAAACATTAATCTTAGAAATGTAGGCTCAGGAGGCAGGTCATTATTCTTAGAAATGTAAGCTCAGGAGGCAGGTCATTATTCTTAGAAATGTAAGCTCAGGAGGCAGGTCATTATTCTTAGAAATGTAAGCTCTGGGGCAGATCATTATTCTTAGAAATGTAAGCTAAAAGTAGGTCAACACTGCGAAACCTAGGTTCTAGTCAAGGTATTTGCCACATTATAATCAAGTAATGGATGACAACCAAAGGGATTTTTCTATCAAATGAAATGATACCCAATACTTTAACTCCTGATTGTCGGACTGTGGGACGGATGATGAGATGATAATCCCTCCAATGTCCTAGACGTCCTACGCAGTTTCGATGTTATTGGTGCTCAATTCGAAGCTTTTTCATCGCAGAAGATAATTCTAAGCCAGAATTTCTCTCTTGCAAATACAGGTCAAATATTTATGGCGTTGATAGACAGTCGGTATGATGCTATCCCTGACATAAGTTCTCGTTCAATGAGTCGGCTATTATGATCATTATGGTGACTAATTTCCAATTACACCTCCGGAGCTAAGTGACACATCAGGGGTTGTGAGAACAAATTAGAAGACTATTATTTTCTATTTCTATTATTCCTGACTCTCTAAATAGTCATAGTTTACTTACTCCTGCCAACATCGCCAAATAATAACATCACTTCGACAACACAAAGTATATATACACACAATTTCACTCTATCCAGATAACTTCTTTACGTATCAATTTTTCTATTATAAAGAGTAATTAATTTCTAGATATAGTTCTAGATGTTTTCCAATTAAAATATATATTATAGATAGATATTTTTTGCAAAAAATGTGAATTATTTTGTATTAATTTTAGACTAGCAAAAGAATTCAAAATATTTAAATAATGCGTTATTCTCTGCTTACAATTGGACTAATACTATATAGAGGCTACATTCTTTTAACTATTAATATCTAAAACAAATCTCTTTGAGGAAATTTTCCTTCCTGTAAAATTCTTAAGTCCTTCGAAGTTAATTTTAACTGTGGGTGACTTATGCTTCTGATTTTTTTAATTATAAACTGAACAAAAAAGTTATGATTTATAATGTCATCATTAATATTGATAATGATAGATATCGCAAATAGTACTTATGTGTACTTATGTTTTAAATTACATTGAGAGTTAATTTTCATTTTATTTTAACAATTAATAACTACTTTAGTACTATTAGAATTACAACGAAATAAAAGTTCAGTTTTTAAAAAGATAAAACCTAATGCAAAGCATTTTCCTGCTGATAAAACCCGGTTAAAAATTTTAAAAAAGTATGTGTTAAAAACATTTATCTTTATGATAATACTATATACGACATCATTTTCATCTTTCCTTCAATTAAATTTATCTTTTGCTATATTTATGCAGACACTCTTTCGAAAATTTTTCTTTTACCAAAATGCCTTTTTCAATTCATTATTTGGCAACAAACTTTTTAATAATTGCATTTCGACACAAAAAAAATATGTATATATATATAACAATAATAATAAACTAAATTCATTACTGGAATGTAACTTCCCATATTATTTCTAAAGCAGAAAATGTTTTTTTCAAAGGCAGAATTAAAGACATAACAAATTATACAGGAAATCCCTCATATCTGGATGGTGTGTGAAACTCGCAGACACTTTTGACTTGAACCACTCCCACAAGTATCCAATTCCTATGCTAATTATGTAATGCCACCTCACGCAAACCTAAAATTGGCGATCCTGGAAAGTTTTGAAAACCCTCACGCGTAGGCGATGCAATTAATCCCGCCTTTCCTTTAATTACATCATTCGTGAGAAACTCATATGCTAGATGCGTGCCTCAATAGGAAGTGATCGTTGTCTGTTGTTATGTAATATGATGTAACTGGTACCGCCAGACACGTAAGCAATTTCATTTTGAAATGGGATTATGGTTCTGTTAATGAAACCCCATTCTTCTTGGATGAGAAAAGAAATATTAAAAAAACTGTTCTTTAGTAATCAATGATCGTTGTACTGGGAAAAAATGAATTGTCCGCATTGATTTTTATATCTCAAGTTGTTCTTTTTACTTAGTATAAATACATTTATATCGTATAATTTTTTTTGTCAGAATGATTCTTTTAAAAATGTAGTTTTAGCTTTTTAAAATCAGATATAACCTGATAAATACAATGAAAATCGTTTAATACGAAATTCAGGGAACTGAAATATTTCTTCATGTTAAAAAACTTTCTTGTTAAAGATTACTGCAAAAAAACGTATATTCAACAAAATTAAGTTTATTAGGGTACATTTTATTTGCATAGATATGTTTATATACACATATTTAATAAAAACCGTTCAAACATTTTAATTATTATTCTTCAATTATTCTAATAATTTCATTTTAATTATTATTTTATTCTTTTTTTAATTACTGTTGATAAAATAGGGTTAGCAATACCAAATTCTTAACAAATTTCCGTTTTCATCTTCTATTTGTGATCAACGGTCTTAAGAAGCTTCATCTTCATTTTAAACGAAATTGAAATTTCCTTCCCCCTGAACTTTTTGCCATTGTGTTTGAAAAAAATCTTCTAAAACTTAAAAAAATAATGGAAGTCAAACTCACTGACTTGTACTCACACTGAGATATACTCGTCACCGAATTTCAAAGTCAACTATCAATCGATGAGATGTTTTTGTGTGGAGTTTGTAGGGATGGAAAGTGAAGGCATCTTAGATAAACAAAATTGGCTGGTGTTACAGGCTATTCTGAGGGTATTTCAAAGCCAAGTTAGCCTTCTTTCTACGAAACACGTGAAACGACTTCTCTTTCATTTCACACTCCTCTTAAATTTCGCCTGCATGGTTGTTGTTTTCCGTATTTTGTTCATTCCCAGAAGAGAAATCTTTCTGTGTTAAGCGATTTAAAAAACACAAAATACGTGAAAATTAATAGTAGTTTGTCGGGACCGTTGTATTATTTCTTCTTAACCAATATTTCGTCTTATATTTATTTATTGATTTATTTTGTTTTTTGCGTTAAACGTATTTTGCTGTGAATATATTTTTAATCCGCGGTCACTCGCGCCTGTTTTTCTACCGTCGTCACTCGCGGGGTGTGGAGAACACCCCAAACTCTCTCTTATAACACGTGTATTTGAATAAGAAAAAAATTTTAAGTCAATTATGATATATATTTATGAAGTATAAGAGGTTTTTGTATTATACAAACAAAATTGTTAAATTTATTGCATTCAAATGAGACTAGCATTAATTTAAACTAAACCTACAAAATTTTCATTTTGAAGTACACAATTTTATATTTTTTCATAAACCACAAGTAAAACGTATATACCAGTAATAAATATACTTTAAAATTAATGATAAGGATAGTAAAAAGTAGAAAAATAATATTTTAATCATTTTTCAAACATTCAGAGCAGACTGTATTCATATGCTTTAAGCACATATTTTTCTTACATTAAAGACAAAAACAAATAATTTTTACATCTTTTACCCGTGGACAAGCAGTGCAACACCCCTTTTTTAGGGGGATTAATGCTCTTTTTAATATATTCTGTGTCAGTAAAGCGTCTTTTGAGTGTTTTGTTAAGGTTTGGGAAATCCGATCTCATATCCCACTGTGGGGCTGCATAAGATCCATTCTAATCTAATAATATTGAATGTCTCATTTATTTTCAGGAAGAACCGAATGATAGACAAAGGAAGCATTAATTCCTGCAGTATTAAGTAGATGATAAAATATTCGCAATGGCCAAAGGTTACATATTAGCG